>NW_006500104.1:1939633-1961567 GCF_000471905.2 Amborella trichopoda
GTATGATGTGAAAGGTCGGGTGTATTCAGGGCACAACCACCTTGTTTCAATGGAAAGACGTCAAACTCGTGCTACGTAAAAGAGCCGAGGTAGTTACCATCTATCCCCGTATGACGTGAAAGGTCGGGTGTATTCAGAGCACAACTACCCTATTTAATGCAAAGACGTCAAACTAGTGTGACGTAATAGAGCCAATATAGGTATCGTCATCACCATATGATGTAAAAGGTCGAGTGTATCCAGGGCACAACCACCCTGTTTCAATAGAAAAAAGTCAAACTCGTGCGACGTAAAATAGCCAAGGAAGGTACTGTCTATCCCCGTATGATGTGAAAGGTCGGGTGTATCCAGGGCACAACCACCCTGTTCGATGGAAAAACAACAAACTCGTGCGACATAAAAGAGCTGAGGCCGGTACCGTCTAGCCCCATATGATATAAAAAGGTCGAGTGTATCCAGGGCACAACCACCATGTTCAATGGATTACGTCTACCCCCGTATTGATGTAAAAGAGTCAGGTGTATGGTCCATAGCTACATGACGTTAAACTGCTTAGAGGGCTCTATGGTTGCAGGAGTTAAAACTGCTAACCAAACTTCTTTTTTGAAATATCTATTTCTTTCCAAAATTTTCACTATATGTCTTGTGTTTTTCAAAACTTTAATTTCTTTGTGAAAATCGTAACCTGTCCTTGCTCCGGGTTCTAATTCAAATCTCCCCCTACTTTCAAAAATTCTAAAAAAGTCTTGAAAAAATGAAGGAGCATGGACACCTGCATATGATGATTACAACACTGCCGCGATTGTCGTGTTGCTGCCTCGTCTCTCACTTTGGATTCGGTCAGACAAGTCTCTTCCTATAGAAAGCCTTTTCCTATAAACAACTTTAGGAAACCCTAAGGAGATCAAAGAAAATGCCAGGATTAAAAATTCAAACTACAAATACCCGTGAAGTTAAGTGGCATGGCTAGAATATCCAACTCAAGTTTCAAGCTTGTGTAACTCACTGACATCTCACATCGAAAGCCTTAGGAGAAAAAATTCCCTAGGTGGGTGTGCTCGGTGAGTGCAATGACTTGAAGGGATAGTTAGTGTGCCCCCTGACCATGTGACCTCATGACGAAATTTAAAATATCTGTTTTATCTTTGACATTCACCTCCCTTTCAAAGGACAGAGAACGCCAAAGTGTCTACTTCTTTGCTACTCACATATCCCTCGAAAGATAGGGAGCCCCGAAGAGGGGCAACTATAGACACCCCATTTTAAATCTGGCAAATTTTATAGCTTTCTGAACCCTTAAGACCACATTATCTTGGTAAACCCAATTTAATTACCCCAAAACTACCCAATTCCTATCACAATTTGAAGTAAAGCCCAAGAGATTTCCAACGGTCTAAAAATCACCTGAATCGAACCTATGGATAAAAAAATATAATAAATGATAATTTAGCCCCTGTGAGAGCCAACTATCACGCCGTCGGGTTGGGCTGTAACGGGCCCTCGGGACTAGACACGAGCTAATGATGCAATCAACGCATCTGATGATGCAGTAAACACGTTTTCTTTAATTAGATAAGGTTAAAACTTCAAGATAAATCCAAAATACTTCAAAACATTTAGAAAAAATTACCAATTGAATCTTATAAATACCCCCTCTCTCTAACCCAAAAGGAGAGAGAAAAAGAGACCAAAAAACTTAGAAATTTCCGAAAATTAGGAAAACTACCAAAAAGACCAAAAATAGGAAAAACCCTTAGAAAATTCCTAAAAATTTAGGAAAAATCCCAAAAAATTAGAGAAAATTTCAGAATCCATATTCAACCTCTGGAGATCACAAAACCCATAGAGATCACAAAACACTTAAAAAACCAAGGAAATTCTCCTCCAAACCCCAGAGAGATCGACAACTTTAGAAAAATATCTAGTTTGAAAACCTAGAGAAGATAAAAACCCTAGCCTCCTGAAGTCCTTACCCCCAATACTGAGAAAACCTAGACCTATGGCACAAAAACCCTAACCCTTTAAATCAAAGATCTGCTAGTCAACATCCGAATCAGAGAGGCAAAGAGGATCGATTTTGATACGGGTGAGCCTTCGAAGGCTCGGGAATCCCTGGCCGTTCGGCCCTGTTTGGTATTATTTCTTCCTCTCTCTTTCCTCTTTTTTTACTATTTTTCTTCTTCTATTTATTTTTTATCTGTTAACTTGTCTTAAAAATCATATTTTAATACTCTGGATCATGCTAGCTTTGCCACAGATCTGAGAGTAGATCTGTTCATTTCCGAAAAAATCTGACCTCATATCTGAATTCGATCTGCCCCACTTTCTCTACCACTTTATTTACATATTTTTAATTAGTTTAGTATGTTAAAATTCGAGAGATCTTCATCGGAAGATCTGTCAGATTTTCATCGTAAACACTTTTATAATCATTTCAAGGCATTACTGCCCCACGAAATACAGAGTACAAAAAAAACATCCCAGTGGCATGGCTACTAAACACCTACTATGAAAAGCTTCTACAAGATCTTCTCTCCAAAACTCCAAGCTTCACACGTTCGGAACGTAAGACACCGTCCGCCCTTCAAATCAAGGTTATCACTCCACAAGCATGGGAGAAAATTATGGAATGAGCTAACAGCCCTGTAAGAAGATCACCACCCTTGCATTTCAACTTCTATTAACAGTGATAGCAGTTAACAGTGCTCACTAATTTACAGAGATATCAAGAAAGTTTCCTCTATTATGTTCTATAATGCTATCACAGTATAAGAATAAACACATATCAATAATCAGGAGCATGTAGTGCATAAATCATAAATCATTTCATTTTAAGAAGATAGAAAGACTAATAGTTCACAGTTTCACACAATAGAAGCTAGAAGGGTCTACTCTTGAAACAGAAGTTCCATCGATCAAGTCAAGAAAATCCTGTAGCATGGAACCTCTACACTCATTCAGGAGGGAGGACAATGACAATTGGGTGTCTCACTTCGTAATGCCCTCACACACACACACACGTTCCTAACGTGCTTTAAGGTTTTCGATAGGCTGTGGCTTGCAAGACACAGCCCTCTCCTTACACCAGTAGGTGAGAGTGTGTTACATTACCATTGGAGGACCCAATGCGTAGTGCCTCTGACAATTTGGGGGGCACGACCCTCTCTGTTATTTACAGTCATCTCTCGACTCTACTCCTATCATACGAGTCAAGCTACAGAAACATATTCCAAATATTCACTACCAATGGAGGACCCATTGTGTAGCGGTCATGACATGTATAACAGTATGAATATAACAGAATCATAGTATCCACTACCAACGGAGGACCCATTGTGTAGCGGTCATAACATGTATAACGGTATCAGTATAATAGAATCACAGTATCCACTACCAATGGATGACCCATTACGCAGTGGTTAGTATCAGTAGCAGTATAATAGAATCACAGTATCCACTACCAATGGAGGACCCATTGCGTAGTGGTCAGTATCAGTATCAGTATAACATAATCACAGTATCCACTACCAATGGAGGACCTATTTGCGTAGTGGTCAGTATTAGTATACATATAATAGAATCACAATATGACAGTAGCAGTATCACAATATAATGCAATATCACATTTTTAGTATCACAAGTCACATTTCCTGCTATTATAGGCAATGATGTGCACTCACAATTAGGGATGTAACTTTTGGTCCATTTGGAATTTGAAGACGGTTCCGAAACCAATTTTATACTAGATACACCCATATTTCAAATGGGGGTGGATTGAAGATAAATGGACCTTATTTGGCCTCTTAGAGGTTCAAGGAAATAGGGGTTTACTAATTGTACCCTGATGTCTACATAGAACAATGACATACCCTACTTCATATCACTATAATTCTCAAATCATGAAGTATTTTGAGAAAATTTTAATATAAAATTTTAGGCCAAGGCATATATCTTTCTAACAGGGCTAATTTGAAAGCATTTGGGCTCCATTTGGTTGTTCAAAGGTTTGTGCCAAACAAGGTGATAATTCTGAGTTTTTCAAAACTGTTCATAGTGACCTATTTTTATAAAATAAAGCATAACTTTCAATTTAAGACGAATTTCAAAATAATTTCTACATACGAATTTTAGCCCACTCAAATACCTTTTAAATGGCTATAGTTTGATAGGAAATGGACATTGTTTAGTTAATTAAAATCAGTGACAATAGTAGTGCCAGTGGAAAATCCAGGAAAAACAGTCAACAATGATACATACTTATATTTTGATATATAACTTCATGTTTATAAAGAATTTCAATATTGGGAAAACATGAACATTTTATTAGACTCACATATCTTTTCAATGGTGGTGGTTTGAGGCCAATCGGACATCGTTTGGCTATCCAAAAGCCCTTTATAAAAACATGTATAGTCCTAGAATTTCACAGTAATGTCACACATACCTCAAGAATATGTTCCATAACCTCAATTTCATGGTGAAGGCATGATAACAACTATTCTCTTACAATGTACACATATAAACATGCATTTCTTATAGAATTTATGAATCATACTTTCATTCTCAGTATCCACATTTATTATAAAGCAAAATCCCCAAATTTCAGTGAACAAGGCATAAGAAATCGCCACATCACATACACTTTCATTAATCATCTCATAAGCATAAAAATCCATGAATCCTTATGACTCTAATGCAATGATGATGAATCCACTTACCTAAATGCATTGGTATTTCAAAACTCCCTCCACAATATCCTCCTTTAAGCTTCTAACAAGTACTTTTCAATGGTGGACAATAGCTAACCAAAGGGTTCAAGGTTGGGAGGCTTTTAGAGAGAGAGAGAGAGAGAGAGAGAGAGAGATGGGTGATAAATGGGTAAGGAGAAGGGGGAGGTGAGGTGGCAGAAAGTCACCTCCAAGTGACATAAGGAGGGGGGTGAGGTGCCAACAAGCCACCTCCAAGTGGCATAAAGAAGGCAGCCATGTGTTTTAAGGGGAAAGGCAAAAAGAAGAGGAGAAAAAAAAAGAAGTCCCTCATGGACTACCCTACTCCAACAATCCCGGCGTCTATTCTCACTCTATTCTAATACTTGCGGCAGTGCCTCGTACACATACAGCGTTACTTTTGGTTCACGCACTGCGTTACTTCTCTTCACGCGCGGCGTTACCTCTTCCTTCCTCATTTCACAGCTGGCGTTGCGCCTTGAATTCACAGACGGCGATGGGTCTTCTTACACAGCCGGCGCTGCGTCTTCTTACACGGCCGACGCTGGGCCTTGAATTCACAAACGGCGATGGGTCTCCTTACACAGCCGGCGCTGCGTCTTCTTACACGGCCGGTGCTGGGCCTTGAATTCACAGACAGCGCTAAGCTCTTATACACACGCGGCGACGCTCCAAATGGCGCTAGGCCTCGGTCTCACCCTCCATCGTCGTTCGCGTCATTGAACTGAGAGAAAATTGGGGTTCTTACAAGAAGGTCCCCTACCTTTTTTTTATTAATATTTCCAAATAAAAAGGTTACAACTCATTTCTTTAAAACCCTGGAACATGGCACTAGTGACAAATCATGAAGTAACACAAGGGAAATAACGTATGGTGGATGAGAACGCCAAACAATGGCTTGTAAACGAGATGCTCCCTTTGCAAGAACAAAAATATGGGTAATGGACCAGACGTTGTCTACAATTCACTGCAACTGCATGTAAGAGGTCAATAGCGACCATGAATAGCATTAACGAGCAAGGTTGAATAACTTTCAATCTGAAAAGGAAAACACTTTAATAGAACAACTAGAGTTAGGCCTTCTTCAAGAGCAAAGAATTCTGCATAATTATTTGAAGCGACTCCAAAAGGTTTTGAAAATGCTGCAATAAAGGTACTGTCACTTTCTTTAATAACACCACCTCCACCTGCTTGACCTGGGTTATGTAGGGAAGCCCCATCAATATTCAGCTTGAAGTGATTAGGGCTAGGAAATGACCACGCCATTAGGATAGCCAATTGGTCCCTCTGTTGATGCCAATTGAACTGTAATTTTTCAATGACTGCTTTTTCTGAAACATGGAACATTCATGATTTAGTATCAGCTAACTCTCAACATGAGAGATGATCTGTTGAAGCAATTGTTCCCTCTTGATCAATCTTGATTGGAAAACTCTCGGATTGTGTTCTGCCCATAAAATCTAAATAGCTGTGAAGAATAGAGACATCCGAATATTAAAAAAACCATTTGTTTTGAATATGAATGATAACTAGCTTCTCAGCATAATAGGAATAGAAGAGCCATAAATAAATCGTTTCTCGTAATGTCATGCAGGAGAACTCCATATAGCTTCCAAAAAATCATAGAGGAACAATAGATGGCAGGGGTTGTCATCACTGTTTTTGCAAAAAGGACATATATGAGGGACCATGGCTATCCCACGTTGTAAGAGAGAGAGAGAGAGAGAGAGAGAGAGAGAGAGAGAGAGGGTAAACGATAGTGAATGGCCAACCAAGAGAACCATTTCGCTTATGGATGACATTTTGATGATTACCAGGTTCTGAAAATTAGCTGAGAGGTACCCTTATACCAAATAAACTCCCAAGCTTTTTTAGTCGAGAATAATCCACTTGCAGAATGAATCCAAATTAAAATATGGGAAAATATCTCTTTAGACCCTATTTTCAATTTTTATTTCTTCCTAAACCCAAAATTTCAAAACCTATCTTCTAACACCCTTAATAACTTATTTATTTTTATTCTAACTTTTAACCCAAACAAATTTAAAAAGATATCATTTTCTAACACTCTCTCTCCTCACGCGTTTCAATTTCTCTCCATGTTAATCTCCCCAAGCCCTCTCTCTCTCTTTCTTTCTCCATCCTCTCTCTCTCTCTCCCTTCTTCCCACCAACCTCTGCAACGAGCTCCGAAACCAAAACCGAAACTTTCACCGAAAAGTTCATTGGGACTTCATGGGTTTCGCTGCTTTCCGGCCCTTTTGCCGAAAAAGACTTTCTGGCACCGAAAAAATTTCTATCCTGGTAAAAGAGCATGCAGTTCTCAGAGTAAACCCTAGCTTCTGATACGCCATTACATCTGCTTAAAGCTTTGGTTTTTGCTTCACTGATACTGAGGGAGCAAACACTCTGCATGGGCAAAGCCATAAATTTTAGAGTTTGTTCCTTTGATGCAGAAGTCGCGACTTGAGGAATTTGTTGAGGATTCAAGGCAATCTAGGGTTTTTTGTAATGGAGGTGGGAGGGTTGTCCCATTACATTGAGATGAGGTTAGAGAGAGAGAGATGAGGCTTTGGTTGTGAGTGGCATTAAGAGTAGGAGGATTGGGAGGAGGTAGAGGGGGACATTTTGATGCAGCCATGCGCCTTCGTGACTGCGCCAAAGAAGGGTCGCAGAACCCAAGAGGGAAAGAAATGGCAATGACGTAATAAAGGGAAATTATTAGGGTTATTTACTAAGATTATTTTAATTATTCTTTTCTTTAAGGAGTGCGCATGAATAATTAGCAGGGCGACTTTAGAGTTTATATTGTGTTTATCTTATATCGTTTGGGTTAGTTTGAGGGATGTAATTAGGATACTGGTAAATTTAGAAGAGAGTTTATCTTTATCAACAATAACCAACTTGGGAGGTTTTTTTTGGATAAAATATGAGAGAAAAAATATGGTTATCTAGAAGTCCATGAATATGAGAGGGAGAAAATAGGGATAGGTGTAGAGAGAAGCTTTTTATTAGTTATCTTATTTTAGTCTATTGAAAAGGACATCTCCTTTCATTGTAAATTAGTCAATGAATTGAATAAAAATTGGTCTATTGAAAGAGATTGTTTTGGGAGTGCATTCCCTTGCAGATCTTTGAGAGAGGGTATTTTTCTCTTAACCTTTCTTCTTTTTATTCTCAATTTTCTGGCTTTATTCTCACCCTGCATCAATTGGTATCAGAGCGGGTTCGGCTACACAAGAGACACCCCTCGATGGATTAAAGGTATTGATTGGATTAGTTCAAGCCCTAGTAGAGAGAGTAGACCAATTCATGCCTATAACTGCGAAAGTTGATGAGCTTGCACAAAGTTCGCTCAGCTTCAGGAGGAAGGAATCCGGAGACTGGGGTTGGAACTCAAGGCAACAGAGATGAAAAAGGTATGCATCTTGTGCCTAACCAACCTGGGGTGGCCCCCGACTAATAACGAATTCAATGAACAAAGTCTTCTATTGTTGGAAAGAGAAAGAGAACTTGGAATAACAATTGATATTTCAGAGTTCCATGTTCGATTGCATGTAGATGATTTTCTTGATTGGCTAAGTAAAGTAGAGAAAGTGTTTGAGCACAAAGATATTGCAGATCACAAAAAAGTAAAATTAGTAGCCACAAAATTTTCTGACCATGCATTGGTTTGGTGGGATGATTTGCAATAGGAACGTCTTCCATCAGGCAAGGAAAAGACTAATTCGTGGGAAAAGATGAAGACGAAGATGCGTCGAAAATTTTTACTAATAAATTATACCCGAACTTTGTACCAAAGGTGTCAAAACCTCAAGCAAGGTGAAAAGTCAGTAAGTGACTGTACTGAAGAGTTCTATATTTTGACATCTAGGGTAAATTTACAAGAGTGTGAAGATAAAAAATAAGTCGTTACTTGAATGGGCTAAATCAAGGCATTCATAATGAATTAGCCTTCAAAGTTGTCTATAAGATGTTTGATGCCTATACTTTAGCCCTCAAAGTAGAGGAAATAGTCAATCTGGGTCTTGGGAGAAATAACTCAGTGACAAGAGGCTCTACTTCAATATAGGGGCAGCAAGCTTTAACCTTTCGAAGACCACCTATAAGGCGTGGAAACCAAACCTCTCAGAATTTCCCAACTAAGCCAAACCCTAATATAGGGAGAGGTGGTGTTGGGAGCAGCTGAAACACTTCGTGATAATACACAAATAGTGTGTTTCAAGTGTCAACAGCCTAGATATATGGCATTCAATTGCCCCTCACGTCAACCCTTTATCAAAATTAATTTAGCTAAAGAAAATTATGAAGAAGAAGTTGATGAAGGATACACCTATGAAGGCCAAGGTGATATTGGGACAAGCCAGTCTTATGAAGGGACTGAGCCTTTCAAAGGTGGAGTTAAGGATTTGTATGGAGATGAAGAGGGTGAAGTTGAGGATTTGTATGGAGATGAAGAGGGTGAAGTCTTAGTTGTCCAGCGAACTATGTTATCAACCCCAACACCTAACGAGGATGAGAAGTGGCTGCGACATAATATTTTTAAAACAATTTGCACATCAAGAGGAAAGTTATGCAGAATACTAATTGATGGTGGGAGCAGTGAAAACATTGTGTCTAAAGATATGGTGGCTAAACTTCAATTGAAGGAACATAAGCACCCACGCCTATATCACATCAAATGGTTCAAGAAAGGATGTGAGGTATCAGTTCTTACTTGTTGTTTAATCTATTTTTCCATTGGTGCTAATTATAAGATAAAGTGTAGTGTGATGTAGCACCTACGGATGCATGCCACATATTACTTGGTAGACCATGGCTTTATGATCATGATATGGTGCATAAAACTAGGCCAAACAGTTATTCTTTTGTTAATGATGGTATTAATATAATACTCCACCTTATGAAGGGACTTCCTACACCCAAATCCACTAAAGAGGAGGGTTCAAAGTTGCTTAAATTCAAAAATTAAAAGGGGACAGTAAGTATATGGATGTGATTTATGTATTGGTTGGAAAAGAAAATTCTGCACCGACTGCAATTCTTAGGTCTCTTGAACCTCTACTTGATAAGATAAAGATTTGATGCTTGTAGAATTACCTGATGATCTTCCTCCAATGAGAAATATTCAGCACCACATTGACTTGGTGCTCGGATCTAGCCTACCAAATTTGGCCCATTATCGAATGAGCCCCATAGAACATGAGGAGTTGCACAGATAAGTTGTTGCTTTGCTTAAGAATGGATTGCTTCGAGAAAGCATGTCACCATGTGCCGTCCCCATATTACTGACTCCAAAAAAAGATGGGTCATGGAGGATGTACGTGGACAGTCGGGTAATCAACAAAATCACAATTAAGTACCGATTTCTCATATCTAGGCTCGATGATATGTTAGATATGCTTCATGGAGCCAAGGTTTTCTCAAAGACTGATTTAAGGTATGGGTACCATCAAATTCGGATTTGTCTTAGAGATGAATGAAAAACCGCATTCAAAAGTCGAGATGGACTATATGAGTGGCTTATGATGCCATTCGGCCTTTCTAATGCACCAAGTACATTCATGCACCTAATAACTAAGGTATTTCGTGCTTTTATTGACAAATTTGTTGTGGTTTATTTTGATGATATCTTGGTTTCTAGCGCTAACTCACATGATCATCTTAACCACTTGAAATAAGTTTTAGATGTGCTAAGGAAGGAATCATTTATTGTGAATTTGAAAAAATGCTCATTTATGACAAACAATGCCGTCTTTCTGGGGTATGTTGTTTCATCTGAGGGAATTAAGGTGAATCAAGAAAAAGTGAAAGCCATAGATGAGTGGCCCGTGCCAAAGTCACTCACTGAGGTGCGTTCTTTTCATGGCGACCTTTTATCGTTGATTTATCAGAAATTTCAGCACTCTAATAACACCATTGACTGATTGTATAAGGGCTGAAAAGTTTTCATGGAGTCCCACTGCTGAAAAGAGCTTCACTCTAATTAAACAAAACGTGATGCAAGCATCAGTACTTGCCTTACCAGATTTTTCTAAGGTGTTTGAAGTTGAAATTGATCATCAAATGTTGGCATAGGGGCAGTTCTAAGTCAAGAGGGACAACCATTGGCATTCTTTAGTGAGAAATTGAATGATGCACGTAAGAAGTATTTGGTTTAAGACATCGAGTTTTATGCAGTGGTGCAAGCCTTATGCTACTAGGGGCACTACCTGATTCATAGAGAGTTTGTTCTATACTCAGAGAGAAAGAAACGGCAATGACATAATAAGGGAAAATTATTAAGGTTATTTATTATGATTATTTTAATTATTCTTTTGTTTAGGAAGTGCGCAGGGATAATTAGTAGGGAGACTTTAGAGTTTATATTGTGTTTATCTTGTATCAATTGGGTTAGTTTGAGTGATATAATTAGGATAAGGGTAAATTTAGAAGAGAGTTTATCTTTATCAACAATAACCAACTTGTGAGGTTTTTTTTGGGTAAAACATGATAGGGAAAACGTGGCTATCTAGAAGCCCATGAATATGAGAGAGAGAAAATAGAGATAGGTGTAGAGAGAAGTTTTTTATTAATTATCTTATTTTAGTCTATTTAAAGGGACATCTCCTTTCATTGTAAATCAGTCTATGAATTGAATAAAAATTGGTCTCTTGAAAGAGATTTGTTTTGGGGGTGGATTCTCTTGCAGATCTTTGAAAGAGGGTATTTTTCTCTTAACCTTCCTTCTTTTTATTGTTCATTTTATGGTTTTATTCTCTTCCTGCATCAGATTTGAAGACATTTGGAAGCAGGATGGAATTGCAATAAAGAGAGAGAGAGAAGGAAAGATGAAAGAGGCCCTATATTCACTTTTGCGAGAGAGAATTAGAAAGGGAGTGGTTTTTTTTGTTGTGTAGTGCCGTTAGCTATGTTTGTTTTGAGGGCCGGAGGCATATAATTGTTGTTGAGAGAGAGAGAGAGTTGGGTTTGTCTGAGGATTGGATCCGGTATTGTTGGAGGGGGGTAGAGAGAGAGATGACATTGTTGTAGAAAGACGTGAGGGGGATATGGCATTATTGAGGAGAGAGAGAGAGTTGAGGGGGAGAGATTTAAAACTTGGTTTTCGATTGGAACAAGGGGGAATTCCAGCTCAAATAAGGTGGATTACTCCATGTCCACTTCTAGCCTTTCTCTCTCAAAGACTGAACACCACTCTCCCTCTCCCTCTCTAAAACGGTAACGTCCATCTCCATTTCTACTCTCTCGCAAAGAATGAAAACGACCTCTCTCTCTCTATACTCTCTCTCAAAGAACGAAAATGGAAAAAGAGATATATAAAGAGTTGGGGAAGATAGAGAGAGAGGGATTTGGGAGGTTGATAGGGGGAGAGAGAAAGGGAATCATGTCAAGAAAGAGATAGAGGTTTAGAAACAATGTCTTTTTTAACTTTGTTTGGGCCAAACAAATTAGTAAGAAATGAATAAAATATGTTTAGGGGGTTAGGACATATAATAGAATGAATTTCTATGCAGTAAGATAGGTTTTGCAACCTGAGGTCAATGGAGAAATGAAAGTTGAAAATAAGGTCTATAGAGATATTTTCCCTTAAAGAATCCCTATGTGGTTGTAATGGGATAATAAATCTCTCAACCTCTTGCCATATTTGAATCAAAGAACCTAATGTAGGCGAGAGTAAAACCCAGGACTGAGGAGCACCACCAATATAATCAGAGACCTTTGGCATAGCAACCTCAAGGTCTTGATGAACAGTCATTCGATAAGAATCCCATATTGACTTCTCTGATAACCATGGGTCTGCCAAAAAATCCACAAGCCGACCATCTCCAATAACCCATCAAACATTATTCAAATGAGATAATCTAAGCCAAATACCCTTCCAAGCATAAGATGAATATCTTTTATATTTGGTCTCCCATATGGAAGAATCTTGAAGTAGCAATACTTAAAGAATCGAGCAAATAGAGAAAAAGGATTAGCCAAAATTCTTCAGGCCATTTTCATCATTCCTATAATAGTGAAATCCACTATGCCACGGACTCTTAATCCCCCCTTGCCCTGAGGTAAGCAAATTGTTTTGCATTTAAGGAGATGCACGCTCTTTTTCTCATCCTTGCCTGCCCATAGGAAGTTCCTCTGCAACCTTTCATCATATTACATGTTTGTTTTGGTAGAATGAATACAAAAACCCAAAAATAGATGAAGCATAGAGAAGTAATTTTAGCAACTATCTTTGATAGGAAGGTCCTCTGCAACCTTTCAATCATATTACACTAAAGATGCCTTGTATATGATAAAATTAAAGCTTGCCAAGAACCTATCCTTCCAACGACTTTGCCAACCAAGCTATGACAGTGGCTATACTTCAACTGGCCATGAAATAAAGGCAACCCCAGATAACGCACTGGGAGGGATCCTCACCAAAATCAAGCTCTCTCAAAATCAATGATCTATTATCCTGCGGAACCCCCAAAATAGAAGGCTCTGCTTTTTGCAATATTAAGTTCCTGACCTGTAGTTGCCTCAAAAGTAGAGAGAACAGATTTAACAGTACTGATAGTAGAAACAGAAGCATCACAGAAAATTAAAGCATCATCAGCATAAACACAAGTGTGAAACTCCATAATCACAGCTCGAGGGGAAAGCTCTAGGAATTATACCATGCTTTGTAGCATAATCCAACAGCCTACTAAAAAAATCCATCACCAGCAAAAAAGAAAAAGAAAATAAGGGATCCTCATGTCTAAGACCTCTTTTCCCTCTAAAATAACCCTTAGGAGATCTATTGCACATCATAGAGAAAGAATGAGAAGATATGCATAGATGAACCCAAGAGATAAAAATACCTAGAAATCTCAATGCATTCATGCGTGCAATAACAAATGACCAAAATACTCTATCATAAACACTCATACGTGCAATATTCTATTACTGTTGGCTTGAGTTTCCGTCCCTTCGATCTTTTTTAGTAAAGGTATGGTTTGTACAAGGTTGCAACCTTAAACAATCAAATTAAGGTGCACCTACAAATTTTATCATAAAAGATAATTTTAGTGTAAAAATTCTTAATCTGGCTTGAAAATCTATTTTCATATCTAATTATAAAGTCTTAAACTCCAAAAATAGTTCAAATAAAGTAGATCTATAAACACTTAAAAATCTTGAAAATGAACGGTCTAATAATGTGTCGCAAGATACAGTAGTTTTAGGACTCAAAATCTTCTTTTTGTTTTTCATATTCATAAATCTTGATGTTGAGATAATCAATTACAGGGGTGTCCAACATCAAAACAACATTTTCTAATGGATCTTTGAGGTGCACTTTAATTCTAAATTTTAAGGTTGCAGCCTTATATACAATTTTTCCTTTTGGTAAAGCCCAATCTAAATTTAAGAGTATTTTTTAAGGCCCTTAAATTTTGGGGACATAACATCTTCAACCTAGGGAGAAACCTCAAAAGAAAAATTCAAACCCATTCTTTATGAATTTGGAACAAATGACATTATAAAAATTAAATAGATATTAACCAATTTTCAGACGGTCAAATCTAACCGTTGAAGATCTCAAAATCCACTCCATATCAAGTTCTTTGGTGCTTGCCAACCCCTCACATACGAAAATATCTTCTCGAATATCTCTTATGCACGACGGAGTAACTGTACAGGTGGTCCCTTGCGTGCATGGGGGACACACTATTTATCCTTTTGGAAAAAGTTTAGGGCACGGTTTCCATGCGGTGAGCGTATTATAGAAATACAGGCTCAGCAATAAATATAAAATTTAAATATAATTTGATTCTAATTTTTAGAGAATGTATAATCTTTAGCATGAAGATCATGAATATGAAAAAAAATAAAAAATTTGAAAACTAGAAATAATAATTATATTAAGAAAACATTAGGATCGCTAGTTACATTTGTTTTTAGATAGACCACCTATTTGTATTCATCTTTAAAATGGATGCTTTATACCTTTGGACCACATATTGTAGACATGCGGTCCAGCCCACATCAAACAATTTTCCAAAAGTTTCTATAAGGTGCACATCAAAAAATCAGTATAAAAGGTTGTTTAGATATTGGGAAGTCTTCTAATTGATCATCTTGACATCGAGACGCATGAATATGTAAAAAAATAAAGATTTTAAGTCTAAAAAATAATCCATCTTGCAACATATTATCTAAACAGTCCATTTTCATGATTTTCATGTTTTTATAGATCTACTTGATTTGAACCATTATTTGAGTTTAAAAATTCATAATTAGAGATCAAAAATGAATTATAAGGCCACCTTAAGAGAATTTTTTATGCTAAATTTACATCTTATAATAAATGAAAAAATTTATATAAGGTTGAGGCCCTAAATAATCAAATACAGATGCACCTAAAAAATTCACTAGAAAAAGTTGTTTCGAAGCTATAAAACCCTCAAATCCAATAATCTTGACCTGGAGATATATAGACCTTAAAAAAATAAACTTCAAATTTGAGAAATAATACATCATGTAATGCTTTATCTAGACAGTCAATTTTCAATATTTTCAAGCGTTCGGATCTGTTTAATCTTCATTAATTTTGAAGTTCAAAATATGTTTTCGGGCCGTCACAAAAATTTTCTTTAAACGATAATTTTCGACACTATTTGAATGTGCGCCTAACTTTGATATAGAGATGGATATAGAGAGACGAAACCCTACATAAATCCATGGAACTTCTCGTGAACTTCTGTAATGAAGACACGGGAAAGAGCTTCACAGTCCATCTCCACAAAGCTCTCACCGATCACGGTATCTCCACCTTCTTCTCACCCACATCACAGCAACAGCAGCAACCGAATGATACACAGAGAGCCATTGAAAAATGCGAGGTGTTTGTCGCCGTTGTTTCCCCCATTTATGCTTCTTCTTTCTTCTGCCTTGACCAGCTCTCTTATTTACTGACTTTGCCAAGGACGCCGGTCATCCTTCCTGTGTTTTATAATGTGGAGCCATCGCATGTTTGCTGGCAAAAGGGGCCTTCGAGGGAGCTTTTTTGGATCACAGAACTAAGAATGGGTTTGATGAGGAGACAGTGCAGAGGTGGAGAAATGCTTTGAAACAAGTTGGCGGTCTTTCTGGTTGGGAAGTGAAGAATTACAGGTATCACCAATTCTGTAAGATTTCTTGAAACAAAAAGAAAAAGAAAAATCTCTCTCTCTGAGGAAATGCATAGAAAATAACTTTCAAAAAAGAAAAAGGGGAATTGATGGGACAACGCCCATTTATATTTTTATGTTATGATTATTTTCATAGATATATGAAATGTGGCCTGATGTCCTCCTTAGACTTCATGAGCATTATATCCATATTACTAGCCGGGCGATATTGTTTGGGACGATGGTTATCAAAATCACTGTTGAATTACTTAAATTTTGCTATTTACTTATAAAAAGAAGCTGTTCAAATTTCTCTTTTTTTAATTGCCTAATGAAGAAGGATGTTATATAGGTCTGAAGCAAATTTGGTGAATGAACTTGTTGAGCATGGTTTTGCTAAGTTGGACTACAAAACACCATTGCATGTTGCTAAATTCCCTATTGGGCTCGGTTCTCGGGTTGATGATGTGATGGGACTCTTTAAATGTTAATGCGAATGATGTTCTGATTTTTGGGATCTATGGCATGGGTGGCATTGGCAAGACCACCCTTTCCAAGGCAGTATTCAACCAAATATATTCGGGTTTTGATGCGAGTTGTTTTCTTTCGGATGTTAGGGAAGCATCTCGAACATACGGTGGATTTGTCACCTTAGAAAAGCAACTTCTTAAGGATCTTTTCAACGAGGGAGATCACCCTATAAATGATGTTGATAGAGGTATCAATGTTTTGAGGAATATAATTGGGTCTAAGAAAGTTCTTGTGGTAATTGATGATGTAGATCACCACAGTCAGCTTGAAATATTGGCTGCTGAACGTGATTGATATCGTGAGGGAAGTCGGATCATCATCACCACCAGGGATGAGAATGTGTTGAACGTGGATAATAGAGTGCGTAAGGGTCATATCTACAATAGACGGGTTGGATGACACACAATCTCTTGAATTGTTTAGTTGGTGCGCATTTGGGAGGGATCAACCCATGCAAGAACATGCAAAGTTCTCGAAGGATATGGTGTCCACTGCTGGTGGGCTTCCACTGGCGCTTGAAGTGTTGGGAAGTCACTTATGGGATAAGACGACCATTGACGAGTGGGAAGATGCAGTAAAAAAGTTGAAAAGAATTCCTGAAGATGACATCACGCTAAAGCTTAGGATAAGTTATGATAATTTGAATGAAGAAGAGAAACATATATTTCTTGACATTGCATGCTTCTTTATTGGAGAAACAAAAGATTATACAATCGATATATGGAAAGGTTGTGGTTTCCCTGCTTCAATTTCCATAAAAAAACTATTGCAGAGGTCACTTATGAAGATTGATGTTAAGGATAGGTTGCAGATGCATGATCAACTTCGTGATATGGGGAGATGGATTGTTGAACTAGAAAATCTGTGTGATCCTGGAAGGCATAGGAGGTTGTGGTCTGAAGAACATGTTATTAATGTATTCAAGTATCTCAAGGTGAGAAATTACTAAACTAGCTCGTTTTTCTCTTGTTGGAGAAAACTTTTAATGAATTGTTTTACTAGTATCGATTTAACTCTGTTTCATCAAAACTCTATTTTTTTAACATCATGTTACTTGGCTGACATTTACTTTTACTGTCGATTAGGGAATTTATAAGGTTCGAGGCCTAATGCTCGTGGGGAATGAAAGGGAGGTCAGTTGGGAAACCGAAGCATTTAAACCAATGACCAATTTGAAGCTACTCAGCATTAATCGAGCATCTCTTGTTGGAAACTTCAGATACCTTTCATCAGAACTGGTGTGGCTACAATGGCCTCGATGTCCTTTACCATACCTCCCAAATGATTTTAGCCATGAAGAGCTAGCTGTCCTTGACTTGTCATATAGTGAGGCTGTCCTTCACTTATCAAACAACAACATCAAGCAGGTGTGGAACTTATATTTAACATCGTTTTGTATCATTTCCTCTTTTTTCCCCCTTTGTTTCCTTTATTGCATATTTGAAATCTATCATGGCTATTATCTTACCGGTGAACCAATTTTTTTGGATAGCTCTTCCCAAAGTTTAAGGTTCTTGATCTCAGCTATTGCCACAACCTAGAGAGAATTTCCGACTGTTCTCTGTACCCAAACTTGGAGAAGTTAAATCTTGTTGGATGCTGCAAGTTGGTTGAGATTCCTGACTTCATAGGCCTTCTAAAGAATTTATTTAATCTGAATCTTGGAGGATTCGACAACCTCAAGGAACTGCCAAATTCGCTTGGCTCACTAGTGAACCTTAAGGGGTTGAATGTGAGTGGCTGCAAAGGTACTCAATAGATTCCCATCATCAATGGGAAAGATAAGGTCCCTGAGTTATCTATGATGAATAATACTGCTATAACAACATTGCCTGATGATTTTGAACTTCTTCATGGCTTGAAAAAGTTGAATATGTGGGAGTGTAGACAGTTGAAAGAGTTCCCAAAAAGCTTTGGAAGTCTTACAAGTTTTCCGACACTCAATATAAGCTTCAGCACGAGTTTGGCAAGGCTTCTGCCCACTTTCTCAGGTCTTTGCTCCTTGGAGGAATTGAATGCTAAGTATTGTGACCTGCAGGGGATGATTCCTGATGACTTTGAAAAGTTCTCCTCATTGAAAAAGTTTAATATCAGCCACAACAATATCCAAGGCCTGCCCAGTGGCATGAAAGGCCTCTCTCAACTAGAAACACTATCTATCCGATATTGTGAGTAGCTGGTAACTATTCTTAAGCTCCCCCCAAGTTTGAAACATCTGGATGCCTTCGGATGCAAATGATTGCAAACCATGGCCATGTTATCTCACCTTTCTGAACTACGAGAGCTGCGTTTACATGATTGTAAGCAGTTGGTAGCTATCCTTGAGCTCCCCACTAGTTTGAAACATTTGGATGCTTTCGAATGCAAAAGGTTGAAACCATTGCCATGTTATCTCACCTTACATGATTGTGAGCAGTTGGTAGTTATCCCTGAGCTCCCTAGCAGTTTGAAATATTTGGATGTTTCTGGATGCAAACAGTTGCAAACCATCGCCACGCTCTCTCATATTTCTGAACTACGAGAGCTGCATTTATGTGCGTGTGAGTAGCTGGTAGCTATCCCTGAGCTCCCCACAAGTTTAGAATATCGTAATGATTCCAAATGCGACTGTTTGAAAACTATACCCAAGCTATCTCACTTTTCTAAACTAAGAGAGCTGTGTTTATATACTTGTGGGCAGCTGGTAGCTCTCCCTAAGCCCCCCACCAGATTAAGATCTCTTGTTGCTTTTTACTATGATTCATTGTAAACCATGGCCACATTATCTCACATTTCTGAACTACGAGAGCTGCATTTATGTGAATGTAAGCAGCTAGAAGCTCTCCTTGAGCTCCCCACTAGTTTAGAATCTCTTATTTCTTCCAAATGCACAAGTTTGGAAACAATGCCCAAGAAACAATGCCCAAGCTATCTGATTGTTCTCAACTAAAAGACCCGAGCACTATTCGGGTCCGGATGCGGGTGTAATCAGGTTTGGTAATATTTTTTGGGTCCTAATATATTAAATATAATTAAATATATAAACATTTTAATTTTTAGGTCCCACACTATATTTTTTGGTCAAGTAGGGTCCTGTGAATTCGGGTCCATCCCAGCCCGTTGCCACCCCTAGGCTGCAACTCTAAGGCAGGGTCCCTGGCCTATTCTGCAATCTTCACTTTTTTTTCACGTGTGCTCTGTCATCTTCATATCCCCATGAAGATGGCATTACCCCAAGAATGTCCTCCATATGAACACACAACATGCATGCCATCCATGAACCGCTTGGCCTTAGCTAGCGTCCCAGCCCCACCATCCATATCAACCATGCACGCATTTTGCTCCACACATGGCAACATGCAATGCTCATGGACTGTCAATTTTAAGATGCTTGGGCCATCATCTACCATCAGCAATTGGACATGCCACACGTATGTAGCATAATTCATGGCATCCCATAGATGCAAGGCTTCTCTACCATTACCATGTTGAGCATACCCATGCATCATGGGATTCCATGAGATCAAATCATGACCCTCCATTCACTCAAACACTCCACAAACTAGCATACATGCATGATCCCATTGTTTATGCCATATCCATCGATGCATCTTCCTTGACTAAGGAAAGTAAGCATGTACATGCTAGAACTGTAAAAAGGGTTCAGTTTCTCACCATCCATTTGCATCACTCTGAACAACTCCAATGTCTTTTTATTGGAAACCAAGTGAGGGAAGCCCTCTATCATCATTGTCCATGACACAATGCTCCTTTCTTGCATCGCCTCACAAAACCATCTTGGCATCTGTTATATCTCCACCTTTTATCAAGGCATCAATAAGAGCATTTTGTACCATTGAATCCAAGCCAAACCCATGTTTGACCACTTGGACATAGACTACTTTCAAAGTTTCTATGAAACCTAAAGAACTATACGCATTCAAGAGAGCCATAAAGACTTCTGATACAGTATAATAACCTCTCTAGGATCCCCTCTCTCAACTAACCCACCCATCACTGAATTATATGAAATTGTATATTTCTTGCGCATTTAGTTAAAAATCCAGGGACTTCTACACTCCCATATTTAAAATACATGTCAATAAAAGAGTGCAAGCACAAGTAATCACAAATGAGTATCCAAATTTCACAATCAAGACATGAAGGACCTTCCAAATTTCAGTAGTTTGAGCCCAGTGCAAGCTTTAAGAACAGCCCCACATGGCAGTCCATAACCAATCACCACTCTCTCTCTCTAAAGAACTCTAGAAAAGATCCATAAAGGCCAATGTGAGAATACCAAACAATCAACGCATTGCACAAGGCCATGTCAAGGTCCCAATTAAAAATAACGTCGAAGGACTTTCTTGCACTGGATATGTTGTCAAATTTACCATTCATACTGACAAGAGCAGTCCCCAAAAGCCATTAGAGTCCAACCCAACCTTAATCAGAACCAGTTTGCCTGGTCTTCCAAGCTCATATTGCCCGTACACAGAAAAATAATGTTGGACTCAAACTAGCCTTAGCCCAATCCTTAGAGCCTCCAAAAAGAGTAGCAGAGCTTTATCTCCACGACCCAAGTTCACAAAACCTACAAGCATGGCATTAAATATTATAAACACAATATCACAAAATTTCATAAAAAACTTAATTTGCAATTCCCAATTTTGGAGTAGAAATCTGCCATGTTTGTTTGGACAAATGGGTCTAAACTAGAAGCAGAGATGATCACCTGTGTGTGAATTTGCTTTCCTTGATTTGGAGCTTTGAGGCTTGAACAAGCCATGAAATGGCTAGAGAAGCCAGATTCATATGGTGAGAAACCACGAATTTGCATCTGGGTCAGAAGAATTAACCAGTTTGGGGCTGGTTAGAGTGAGAATAAGCAGAAATGATAGTGGAAAATAAGATCAAGTTTGACTCATGAATTTCAAACAAGTGTGTGGCACCGTCAAGAGGACCAGATTTCACATAAGCACTGAGAAGATGGTTTATATAAGAGGTTTCTAAGAGGAAATTTTATCAGAAGGTTATGGATGGCTTTTATAGCTGGTAGAGACCTTCAATTCATTCTACAACAAGGTAAGATGTTGATTTCTGATCAAATAGAATAAATAAGTAAATAGAAGCAGATGATCATTTCTACCTGAGATTTGCTTTCACCAAAATTGCTCTTGAATTGTCTATCACATTACTCGAACCAAACAAGGAAATAACCAAAAGTACCATGAAAAGTGAACCTAAAAATCCTCCTGCACATGTGGCAAATTCATCACATTTTGACATGCACAAAAGAATGGCAGCATGCTTACAAATAGAAATCAGATATCTATAAAGGAAAAAGTTTATATAAGGTTGCAACCTTAATATGTAGAATTACGGATGCACCTCAAAAATCCATGGGAGAAGGTTATTTTGATGTTGAAAAAACCTTTAATTGATCGTCTCGACATCAAGATGTATAAATATGAAAGAAAAAAAAGATTTTGAGTCCAAGAAATAATGCATCTTGCAATACATTATCTAGACCGTCCATTTTCAACATTTTCATATGTTTATA
>NW_006500104.1:1961656-1973159 GCF_000471905.2 Amborella trichopoda
ATTTTTACACAAACTACATGTATGATAATTTGGAGTGCACCTTAATTGGATTGTTTACGGTTGCAACCTTTTATAGAAACCACACCCATCTATAAATTCTTAGTATACTGGGTCATGCCACGACCTCTAACACATGGCATCCCCAGAAAAAAAAACAAAGAAATACAATCACAAACACACACAAAGTCCTGTAGTATAAATCAAGCTGTGCTGATCAATTTTCAATATAAAAAAATTTAGCAAGTCTTCGTTCATAGGAGGCCTTAGGAATTGAAAAAATGAAAGAAATGAGGCAAAAACAGGCAATTTTCATTTGAAATCTTCGAGTAAAATACCATTTAATAGAAAGGCAGCTGATGTTTGTAAGCCATTTTTTAATATGTTTGTCATGCAAAAAGGAAGTATATTTTAGGATTCCAAACCTGAAAATTGTCGGTAACTTATGAAGCTGTAAATTGTCAAGTCACTTGACAATGAGATGAAGAAGTCAGCCAGTCTTTCTTGAATGGAATCCTTGGTATCTTCTGATTTGTAGACCAGATGGATCTCTCCATTTTATGAGTTACGAGTTCAATTTGATCCCCATCTTTCAACCAGTTCATTTCAACATCATAACCACCCCAAAAACGGTAAGAAGATCTTTGATTTTGGTGGGCCCATGGTTTTAATGCCAATGAAAGAGCTCGCTTTTCCCCATTTCCACTTGATTAATAACTCAAGAAATTAATCAGTGTCATTAGTAGAATAAGCAAAGCACACTAGCAGTTTCCTTACATGGAGGCCCACTTCTAAAAGTTTCAGCACTGTGCACGAACACATGAACCAATCTGGAAACTTACTTCCTGGAATACTTCACCTTTTTAGACTAGTAGACGTTTCCTACAAAAATGTATATAATATATATCAAAATACATAAAAATAAATAAACAAATAAAATTAAAAAAAATAGTAGACAAAGAAAGGTAACTCAATAACTAAACAGTAGTTTTCTTGTGCAGTAACCTACCTTTGCTAGACTTTGACCCCTCAAAATGTGCAGGCTGCCCCCCCTCAATTGCAATATTCTCAAAGATTTCAATCCACTAAGGCCCTGTATCTCATTCAGTCTCCTACAGTTTCTGAGAACCAATACTTGAAATTGAGAAAGGTGAGAGAGGTTGTGCATAATTTGCAACAATAGCATGCAAAGCTTCTGCCCAAGTGCTGGGGAGATCCTGGACAGCAAATAGCTTCTCACAATAACTCGCAAACAAGCATTGTACTTTAGAAAGGTGAGATAGCTTGGACATAGTTTTCAAACTTTTGCATCCGGAAGCATTAAAAGATTTTAAACTGGTGGGAAGCTCAGGAATTGCTACCAGATCTTAAACTGGTGGGAAGCTCAAGAATTGCTACCAGTTGCTCACAATCATATAGATGCAACTCTCCTAGTTCAGAAAGGAGCTTGCGCATAGTTTCCAAACTTTTGTATCTGTAAGCATTGAGAGATCTTAAATAGCTGGGGAGCTCAAAAATAGCTACCAACTGCACACAGTTATATAGATGCAGCTCTCCTAGTTCAGAAATGTGAGATCGTGGTCACTGTTTGCAAACTTTTGCATCCATAAGCATCAATATTTTGAACGTCTAGGGAGCCTAGTGGGACGTTTGAGCTTAAGGATGGCTACCAACTGTTCACAATTAGCTAAAAGCAGCTTACGTAGTTTATAATAGTGAAATAGGTCGGGCATTGTGTTCAAACTTTTACATCCAGAAGTATTAAGAGGTCTTGTGCTGATGGGGAGTTCAGGGATAGCTACTAGCTGCTCACAATTATCTAGAAGCAGCTTACGTAGTTCAAAAAATGTGAAATAGTTTGGGCATAGTTTTCAAATTTTTACATCTAGAAGCATCAAGAGATCTTAAGCCGATGGGGAGCTCCGGGATAGCTACCAGCTGCCAACAATCATGTAAATGCAGATTTCCTAGTTTAGAAAGGTGAGATAGCTTGGGCATAGTTATCAAACGTTTGCATCAGGAAGCATCTAGGTGTTTCAAACTGCTAGGGAGCTCAGGGATATCCATCTGCTACTCACAATCATATAAACGCAATTCTCTTAGTTCATAAAGGTGAGATAGCTTGGCCATAGTTTTCAAACTTTTGCATCCGGAAGCATCTAACTGTTTCAAACTACTAGGGAGCTCAGGGATATCTATCAGCTGCTCACAATCATATAAATGTAGCTTTCCTAATTCAGAAAGGTGAGATAGCTTGGCCATAGTTTTCAAACTTTTGCATCCGGAAGCATCTAGCTGTTTCAAACTGCTAGGGAGTTCAGGAATATCTATCAGCTGCTCACAATCATATAAACACAACTATCCTAATTCAGAAAGGTGAGATAGCTTGGCCATAGTTTTCAAACTTCTGCATTCGGAAGCATCTAGCTGTTTCAAACTGCTAGGGAGCTCAGGGACATCTATCAGCTGCTCATAATCATATAAACACAGCTCTCCTAGTTCAAAAAGGTGAGATAGTTTGGGCATACTTTTCAGACTTTCACATCCAAAAGCATTAAGATTTATTAAATCGGTAGGAAGCTCAGGCATACTTACCAACTGCTTACAATTATGTAAATGCAGATTTCTGAATTTAGAAATGTGAGATAACTATCCAAATTTTAGACCTATACCTGGACCCAGATCAGGTATAACCCTTGGGTCCAAGGTCGGGGCTCGGCCCATTGCCACCCCTATTGTATAATGTGTATTGTGGGACTGGAAAGTTGAAGTGGGAAGTCGAAAGAGAATGAAGAATAGAGTGAGAAAGGAGACTGGAATTACTTGGCTAGAGATGGCATACATGAATCTGAATTTGTCATGGCATCATGGAAGTGCAAGGCATTAAGGTCGACATTTTTCCCGGCATTCAAATTAGATTTTTGCTTCTAAAATTCAATTTCTGGTGCTGTAAAATCTTGTGCATACACAATCCTATGTTCCAAATCAGTGTCTTTTCACTTGCCTCGGGCTACATCCTTGGCGGTGGCCATAGCCCAGTAACTCAGCTGAGTCTGAGTGGACTTGACCGAGCTGTCTACACCCCAAAAAATGTTACAAAATAGATCAAAACTAATTTTTTTTAAAATTATTTAAAAATTAGAAAAAAGTTAAAAAGGCTTAGAAAACATTAAAAGACAATAGAAGTTGAAAAATATATACGACATATAGATTATTGAAAAATTCGATTTATACCTTGAATATTTTTAAAAAATAAAAAAAGAGAAAATAAATAATTTCCCAAATCATCTTAAAAATCATAAACTATCTAAATACATAGTCCTAAATAAGATATTGTTCTGTTCACATGTTTCTTGATTTTTTTAATAATTATACATATTTTTTACATTTTCCTTTTGCTTGGCAAGTTGGGACAACTTGCCTAGGCCATAGATCAAGGCTAAGTTACTCGGCGGAGACTGACTGGACTCAGGCGGAGACTGACTGGACTCAGCCGAGTCCATGAACATGGGCCCAAATTTCAGGACTTGGCCTAAGTTTCACCTTAAACCTTACTGTTATGTTAAGAATCATCGGTCTGAATCAGGACATGCCTGAGTTGGACTGGGTGATTCAATCTTGGGGCCCTTGCAAGTTCAAGCTCGAGTCATGGTTTTAAACACGGGAGGAACACCATTGTCCACGAGTTACGCGAGTCAAGACTGTCATGGGAAAATCATTTAATTAATTTAAGTAAAAAATTGTTTTATGCAGGCTGGACGGCATGACTACATATGCAGTCCAAAAAGTGTAAAGCATCTATCTTAAAGATGGATGCAAGTAGGTGTTCCATCTAAAAACAATGGAAACTAATGGTCCAAATAATTTTTTATTAAAATTATTATTTTTAGCTTTAAAAATTTATTTATTTTTCATATTTATGATCTCAATGTCAGAGATTACATGTCCTTAAAAAATTAAGTCAAAAAATCCATCGCAAAAGTAGATTTATTAATAAGTCCGCATTTCTACATATGTGGACTTAGCCCCATAGAAACCGGGTCCAATTTAAATATGAGGAGAAATGAACAGTTCAATGGAAAAATAATAATAAAAAACACAAAATGAAAACAGTTAAGAAAATAAAGAATAATGTTTTGACAATGCCTAAAATCTTTAATAAAAGTTTCCTAACCTTGGACTAATTTTGGTAGAAATTTCTCCAAGTAGTTTCTCAACTTCCAACTCAAGAAACATGATCCTAAATTCCTGATTGTTTGTTTCATTGTTTTCCCATAGTTACTTCTATTTAAATCTTTTGTGACAACAAATTTATTTTTCCTACGCCTCCATTTATTTTCATTAGTTAAAAAGTAACTAAATTTATGCTTTTATCAAAAAATATCTTAAATTATTATTTTTTACTTTATTTTATTCTTTATTACTAAAAAATACCTCAATTTATTTTTCCTACAAAAAATTCTTCAGTTTATTTTAATTAGCATATTTTTTTTTTTTAGAGGAATGCTTATTAAGTCTTTTTTAGGTCAAATTATAATAATAACCACCCCGGCCAATTCGGACCAATTCGTATTGATCTGGATCAACTACTGAACACAGGAATGGTGGGTGGACGTTCCACCCCATTGATTCTAAACACCGGTGACAGTTATGATGTGATGTATTACTGCTCATGGGTAATCCATCAATTGAATAATTGATGGATATGTGCTTCTTGATCTCTTGTAAAATTGATCATGAGATTAGTGGTAGAGGCCAGTTTGGTCCTTGGATTATAATATCAAACATGGGTAACTAAGCTTGAATCGATCAAAGTGATGCTGAGAGAAAAAAGAAAGAGGGGCGAAGGCTCTTATTGTTGGGAAAGCACATCGGAAATAGAGAGGAAGAGTTGTTGTTGTTGTTATTATTATTATTATTATTATTGTTATTGTTATTGTTTTTGTTCTTGTGTTGTTCTTGTTTTTGTTCTTGTTCTGTTGCTGTTGCTGTTGCTGTTGTTGTTGTTGTTGTTGTCGTTGTTGCTGCTGCTGCTGTTATTGCTGTTGTTGTTGTTGTTGTTGCTGCTGTTGTTGGTGATGTTGTTGTTGTTGTTATTATTGTTGTTGATGCTGTTGTCGTTGTTGTTGCTGCGGATTATCACTCGGCCCCAAGTTTCTTAGAGTCACTAGGAGAACTAGAGAAGCAAATTTTATTGCAGGCACCCTAGAAAAGGAAGGGCTATCACACATAGAACTGATATACTGAACTATGACCTCCCTCACATTTATGTATCACATTTAAAAATGGGTGTGGTTTGTATAAGGTTGTAACCTTAAACAATCCAATTAAGGCACACCTCCAAATTTATCATAACATATAAATTTGGTGTAAAACATTCTTAAGATTATCTGAAAATTTATTTTCATCTCTAATTATAAAGTTTTAAACTCCAAAAATGGTTAAAATCAAGTAGATATATAAACATATGAAAATCTTGAAAATGGACGGCTTAGATAATGTGTTGCAAGATGCACTATTTTTGGGACTCAAAATCTTTTTTATTTTTATTTTTTTTCTATATTCATACATCTCGATGTCAAGATGATCAATTAGAAGGTTTTTCAATATTAAAACAACCTTTTTCAATGGAATTTGAAGGCACAGATTTAATTCTACATTTCAAGGTTGCAACTTTATATAAATTTTTTCATTAAAACTATAGGTTAAATATAAAATCGTTTGTCTTTTTGTGACAAATTTGATAAATTTCCATCTATCTCATATATGTCTCTATGTTTATATGTTTGTACCCCTCGGGGGTTAGTGGTGTAGGTATTAGATTGAAGATCAATTTAGATGAACAACGAATAAATTTTATATCCCCCGAGTTGAGGGACTTACAGGCTTAGCACCCTGTCATGCCGGACAAAACTCTGTTTAGTCTGAGTCTACTAGCCCAAGGCGGCAAACCCTGCAGTTAGCAAATAAAAAATTTATAATAATATATAAAATTTTAAGTAGAGAAATAAAAGAATAGGGAAAAGAAAAAAAGGATAAATATATAAAAAAATGTTATAAGGACAACTTTGTAGCTCTACACTGTACACTGTGACATTGCACTTATTGGCTGATTTTTAGAACAAATTGCCGATTAATACACTAAAAAAAAATTCTTGCACACATGACCATTGGAATCGGACCAAATCAAGATCGACCAGTGACCGATTCCGAGTTAGTCGACCGATATTTTAAAAATCGGCCGATCTTTTAAACACTGATTCTAAGAAAATGAACTACTCTCTCCTCACATAATCCCCTTTCTCTCTTTCTCTCGCCCTATGATCTAGGAGACACTCTCCTCTCTCTCTTCCCTATATCTTTAAATTTAGGGACACATTGTTTTTAGGGGTCTATCATATCTACTTTGCAAAGCATGTACCTTCTTATTCATCTGACATGTCTCCGCCCCTTAACTCTTGCTTAATAATATATTATAAATAAGTAATTATTACCAGGGAAACAATATATAAAGACAA
This sequence comes from Amborella trichopoda, assembly GCF_000471905.2. The sequence continues at coordinate 1,968,172 of NW_006500104.1, forward strand.
TGGATATCTCTATAAATCTCTCTGTAGCTATCTCATGCCGTCATTCTTTAAATATGTCTTTAATTTTAACAAACACAATCAAATCTATCTCTTTTGATTCCTAGATTGTATAGGAAACTAATTCCTAGATTGTATGGAAAAGCAAGACTCCTATGATTTCTCTCAAAAATTCCAGCTATCTATCATAAATAAATATATTCAAAACATTAAATAAATAAGAGATTGTACAATGAAACCATTTATCTTTAATACAAGGTGGTCACAGTTCCTTACAATCATTCGATGTGAGATTTGATAGCTTGGATGTGTTATAAAGTTCGAAAAAACTTCTTTTGAAGTTTGAGCTTGATCAATAAAATAATTGCAGCCACCAATTGCACATCCAATGGTCATGATTAATGTGAACAACTTGTATCAAAGGTAAATGGTCTCATTCTATACTTTCCCAATAAATAATTAAGGATATTTTACAATGATGAAAATAGACAAATAAAAATGGATATGAATTTTATTTTTTTAAAAAGGAAGCAGCCTACTTGAATCTAGGTAACAACAAAAACAATTTTTTTTAAAAAAAATTAAGATAATTTATAATTATAAAATATTTAAAAATAAAAATATATTAAAACATGAAGAAATAACATTCAAATAAAATGTTAAAAAGAAACCACAGTAACCATAAAAATTGTTTTTGATAAATTTTAAAAATTGGTTACAAATGAAATTACTGAGCATAAAAATTCATAATCTATTTTTTAAAGAATTTTAGTTTTACAGTAATGAGCCTTGTATCAAGGACAATGCTATTTATTTATAACTTTTAAAATCCATATTAAAAATTGGTATAAAAAGTATAATCAAATAAAGACAAAATATTATGGCAATAATCTTATTATCATACTTATAGTTATTAATGATTATTACTATTAGGATTGTATACTATGAGATCTTCTTTCTTTTTTACAAAGAGGTCACAATTACTCCCAACCATTAGATTTCAAATTAGATGGTTGGGATGTTTCGCCTATTTCGATATTTTTTCTTTTTTGACCTTTGAGTCTATTCAATGACACTCTTACAACCACCCAATTTGAAATCTGACCAACATAAGTGATTGTGACCTCCTTATACTAAAAATAAATGTTCTCTTTGTAAACTTTTCAATTAGTATTTTAATATTAGCTCTATTGAACACACTAGTCTCCATTTTTTTTGGGTAAGTATATTATAAACGAAATGCCAAAGAATGCTTCTACATTTTTATCAAACTTCCAAATATACAAAAAAAAAAAAAAAAATGAAACTGTAAAGAATTCAAAGAGAAAGAATGTGTAATGATTGATAACAAAATATAGGAGAAAATTTTAAAGCAAACCAAAAGCCTACCTCATAGCCCACTTGTTTTTTTTATTTTATTTTGGGTGAGTCAGTGGGGAGAGGGCCCCTACCCTTGGTAGGATTTGAGCCTAGGACGTAGTGTTACAAATCGCCAAACGCTAACCAATTAAGCCCGGCTCTTTTCCTACCTCATAACCAATTTTGATGTCAATACAAAACCGTGGAAGAAATTTATATTCATCCAACTATCCACCATTAATAAATAAATTCAAAATATCGACATCCAACTATCCACCATAAATAATTATATAGTAAAAATATTAAATAAATAAGTAGGTATATTTTGCAATGATGAAAATAAACAAATAAAAATAAATATGATTTTTTTTTGAAAAAGGAAGCAGCCTACCTCAATCTAGGTGACAAAAAAAAAAAAGAAAAAAAGATAATTTACAATTAGTAGTTTTTCTCATGACTTTTTATAAGTTTTTCTTGTTGATTTTTATGATATTTTTAAGTTATATAAACAAAATATTTGATTTCCCTAGTGAGTTTAAATAGTGCTTCGTTAAGCCCTCGCTATGTCAAAATTTTCTCTCCCAATCACATCTCTCACTATCTTCACATTTACCATGCTCTTTTGTCTCCCACGCACTCTCACATAAATTGTTTTGAACCAGCCCTTCATTGAGGTACTTCATTACTTTGAGCATCATTAGTGCAGAGAAACTTCTTAGTTATTGCTCCCCAATTTTAAGATCAAGTTTGACCTAAGATCTTGTGCTACCAGGAGTAAGCATTTTATAGGTTGTAACTAAGACCTTAAACAACAACCCAAGTTCATTATTTTTGGCTTCTCATGGCCCAAGTCTTATATGCAAACATTTGGTCGATTCTTGTATTTTGGAGATTTAGTTTATATTTATGGATAAGTGTTTGAATGTATTTATATAAAAAAATTTATGGTGTTGAAGTTTATATGTAAGTGACATTGTATTGAGTTTTATCAATCAACAAGTGGAAATATATTGGGGACTTAAGTGAGGTCTTATAATTTCTTTTTTGAGTGTATATAATACTCTACAACCGTTCGTAAAAGTGATTATGTGGCTCTAATTATTGGTTAAGATCATTGTAAGTTTGAGTGCTTGTAAAAATTTTAGTGTTGTATATTTGAGCTTGCTACTATACACTCACTAAGCGATATCTGAGCCTAGCCTCAGAAGTGTCCCCTAATCAACTCTTTGGGTTGCATCCTCAGTGTGCATAGGTCTTAGATCATGGTGACCATTGTTAACTACCGTGTGAGCTAAGTGTTTGATGGAATTCTTCATTGAAATCGACATCTGGATAGTACATAGAGATTAACAATCTATGCGATTGAAAAATGAGTTGGGGATCTACAGTAATCTAGACCCAATGCCAACGGATCAAATAACTGAGAATTAGGTCTCCTATTAATAAAATTTCATGAGACTGTGTTTAGGGACCCTAAATTGGAAGCATTGAAGCTAGAGGTAACACAGTCAAATTTTTCAGATAATCATATCTAATTATTGTTTTTTGAACATTAAAGATGGCATAAAAATAATATTTTGTTTGAGTAATTTTTTTCTTATTTTGTTGATTTTTTACTCTACTTTCATGTAGAAAAAGTCTCAATGGAATATCATTTATAGATAGGGAGATATAAGTCAATCTTTGAGTAGTATTAGTTATAAGTACATAAATTCTAGGAACATTGCATCATATTGTGTGGGGTTTTTAGGTTATTATCATAAGGGGTGGGAGTGAAGTGCTTGTTTTAATTTTAGAAAATTAAGATTAGTTTCAAGAAAACTAAATTTCATAGAAAATCTCCATAAAGATTGGGAGATATGGCATAGTCTAGAAAGTAACATCCTGAGTCAAAATTAAGTCTAGTTTTAAGAAAACTAAATTTCATGGAAAATCTCGGTATAGATTGAGAGATAACTATTTTATCAAAAGGCGCTCAATCTGTCTTTTTGCTGCATAGTCTAGAAAGTAACATCTTGAGTCACAGGTCAGAAGCCCCATGATGAGATCTTATTATACCAAACCCAAGTTTTTTTTATGCCATTTTGAGTCTATTTTATATAGAAAAAACTCTAATAGCCAAATCTTCTATTTTTTTGGAGTTATGGTATTTGGATCAGAGGGTGCTCAATCCGAAAGTGCAGAAAATTGAGGAAGTCATACCCCACGGGTGAGTTGAACGATGCAATGCGCACCCTTATATACTCCAACTACTACACAATCAATTACGAGTCTTTTAAGACTACTTGGCGCATATTTGATCAGTAAGATCAGATATTCGGACGACATCCGGTATACGCGTGTTTGCTGTTACTATCTATGACCCCAAAGGCACATGAATATGGATTGGACCATCAACATATTCAAAGGATGTAAAGTAACAGTGGAGCGCAAACAAAGGCATGATACTTCACAAGGCAGCATAGGTAGACCGTACAGTATAATTTCTTATCCATGTGCATAGTGCTATAGTATAATAGACAGATACGATCCAATGAGTACAAAACCTAAGAAAAAAAAATATTGTCTTCATATTCCCTACATCATTAGAATATGGAGGGATATCTTCACATAAAATGAGAAATGTTAACACATGGAAAGCAAGGACCACAATGAAAAACATAGAAAGAAGGAATAGTGACATAATGTATGAATTTGAACTAAAAATGGATATGTATACATATAAAAACAAATATATAGGTTTTTTAATGAAAAATAACCTTTACATATACTACTTATATAGTTGCTTTGATTGAGTCACCCTTATAAACATCTACTAAGATATGTATTCTCATATTTATACATGCGTTTTGATTAAAAATATACGTTTTCATATATATTAAAAATAACCTTTGTTATGGGAAAGTTTTCTATGCTTCCCCTACAGCATATAAGTTTTATCCTCCCCCATATTTTTGACCGTTGATTTAAAATACAGAGCTTGGATTAATCCACTTGAGTTGTCACAAAAAAAGGGCACGGGTTCAACCGGTAACCTATGCAAACGGCCCGTACAAGAGAGAGAAAGGAGTAACCTTTTCCATTTTAGAGAGAGAGAGAGAGAGAGTTGGAAAAAAGGGAAAGCAAAGAGAGCAGGCTGAAGAAAAATGCCCCTACAGACAGCTGAAGAAAAAGTGGAGAGAGCAGGCTGGAGAAAAGGGAAAGCCATTGAAGATTAGGGTTTCAACTTAAATTCGCGACTTTGTTGCCATGACACAAACAGGTGTGCTTCTTCTTTTCGCTTCTCAAATATTTTTTTTTAAACCCTCTCAATTTCTAAATTTTGAAAACCCTTTCTTTAAATTTTAAAATTATTTAGGGTTTCTATCTCATATCGTAAGCTCACTTATGGAGCCTAGGACCCTCTTATTCACAAGTATCAAGTTAAATTAGACCTATGGAAGACCATAACTTTATCTTTTGGTGGGCGTGTCACTTTGGTTAAATCCACCTATGCACATCTTCCTATTTACTTAATGTCAGTCCAACAAATACCTAGTGAAGTAATCGAGCTTATTGAAAATATATGTGAACCTTCTATTTGTGTAATATGGTGATAACCACAACAAGTTTCATTTAGCGTGGAGCAAGGC
>NW_006500104.1:1973179-1991137 GCF_000471905.2 Amborella trichopoda
GTTCGTTTGTTCGACTGTACACAACAACGTAGTGTCTCTTCTTTCTTCTTCTCTAACTAATTTTTTAACCTTTTACCTTCTACTTACTTAACTTTAGTTAAACCTTAACCTTTAACTTTTAAAAATTAAATACCTCCTCTCTCTCTCTCTCTCTCTCTCTCTCTAGAGTTCTAATATAAAGAATTATCATTTTACAGGATGATAGGGTCGTTGCTTTCTATGATATCAAGCTTTCTGCATTTCAGTAAATCACATTTTTTTGGTTTTGAAAACTTGTTTTTAGCAGAAGAAATGTTTCGCTCGAAATTAGTGAATAACCTAATACTTCCATTTCGCTACTATTCTGGCTCTGAAATTGTCGATTTATTTGACAAATATATTGAATTTATTCCAAATCTTTCCTTTGTTGAATGTAGTCAGTATCTAATTTCCTATAGCTAGTAGTTTTTCTTATTGAATTTGAGTTTTTTTCACTTGATTTAAATGCGTTTTTCTGTACATATTGCTGATCTAGTTTGATTTATTTGATAAGTATACAAATTGCTTCATGTTAGGAAATTGCAGTTGTTGGGTTAACTTGTAAATGACAATCACAAAATTGTTATTGTGGCTATGATCCTCTCGTTTTGTTGACTCAATCAAACTGATTCAGATTAATGTTCCCTTTCCAATAGTTATATCAGTTTTGGGCTGGGTCTCTATTATATAATTGGTAAATATATTGCCCCGTAAATAGCATTTAGCAGCCAAATTTAATGGAAGTGTCAACCAAAAGTATTATCAACACAAGCAAGATATGTTGTTGTGTTGTGGTAAAAAAAGATATGATGTTGTGGCATTATGAGTCCTTGATGCATGTTTTTGCTTATGGAGTCTAGAGAGAGAGAGAGAGAGAGAGAGCTAGTTCTTCCTCAAAGAGTGATGGACGTTCTTTTTTTTGGAATTAGAGAAAGAGTAATCCATTAACAAATCTTTTATGGCATTCCTCAAAAAAATCTTTTTTAGTGATTTTTGTTCTATTTTGTATGGATTGTATCTTAAGAAACATAATTGTGAGTGCTCTCTCTGTCTCTACCTCTTTTATTGTGATTTGTAGTAGTGAATTTTAAATTTTTAATTGTTTTGCTATCAATTTATAACTAAATTTATAGTTAGTATTTTTTATTTATTGTTTTGCTATGTATATATTTATTTTGAAATTCCTGCTTATACTTAAATTTTATGTCTGTGACATAGAAATGAATTTGTGTTAATTACTTATGTTTAGGTACTACTGATTAATAGTCATGGACATCATGGAGAAGGGTGCTCAAGTGGTGACATTGTTGCTAATATAGAGCCTATTGAAGCTTACATACCTATTGAGGCACTCGTACACCTGATTTATCATATAAGATGGACCAGGATGAGTTCTATAAAAATAATTTTATTGATGCGAGTTATGATAATGTCATAGCAACTGGGGATGGTGAGGACAATGTGATCAACAAGTTGCTGCCCACTACTTTGTGATCAACAAGATAATAGTGAGCATCAAAGGGACTTATTTGTAGGAATGAACTTTGATGAGGATAATGAGCTCCCACTGCTTTGTGATCAATAAAATAATAGTGAGCATTAAAAGGACTTATTTGTAGGAATGAACTTTGAATCTGAGGATATTGTGTATCAATTTTACAGTACATATGCCCAACGAAAAGGTTTTAGCATTTGTCTTGAGAGGCCAAGAAAGGACAAGGACACTCATTTGAGTATGCAAGATTATGGTTGCTCAAAAGAAGGCAAACATGATCCAAATTATGCAGGAAGAATTCATCATCGACCAATAACAAGGGAAGGATGCAAAGCAATGTTAAGGGTACGCAGGATGAAAAAGAGAAAGTGGGTTATAACGAAATTTGTTGAGGAGCACTCCCACAAGTTTACATCGCCATCAAAGGTACATCATTTGAGATCACATCGGAGCATCCCAACAGCTACTATGAACTTGATTAAAGCGATGTCTTCAGCAATGTTTGATGTGCATAAAATTATACAAATTTTAACAGAATATGTGAATGGGTCAAATACTCTGGGCTTCACTCAAGTAGATGTCGAAAACTTTATCTATAACACCCGTAGAAAGGCGAGTGTTAGAGGGAGGGATGGGGAGGCTCTTTTAACCTACTTTCATGAGCATGTTGAGCCGAACCCATGGTTTTTTTATAAAATACAACTTGATGAAGTATATAAGGTATGTAATATGCTATGGATTGACTCGCGATCAAGGATATCATATAAGTACTTTGTTGATGTAGTTATTTTTTATACAACATGTAAGATAAATGCATATCACATGCCTATTGCCGCCATTATTGGAGCAAACCACCATGGAAATAATATAGTCTTTGGTTGTACACTAATTAGGTATGAGACAACATAGTCTTTTAGTTGCTTGTTTGGCCATTGGCTAGAAGCTATGCAGGGTCGAGAACCAGGTTGCATCATTACTGATCAAGACGCAACTATGGCTGCTGCAATTAAAGAAGTTCTTCCAAATGCACGGCATCGATTATATAGATGGCACATTTCACAAAAGTTTCAAGAAAAATTGGGTCATGTTGAACAAAAATACCCAGGGTTCTTATACGAGCTACATAGAGTCACTACTGATTATAATGAGACAATTAATGATGTTGAGGACCGTTGGTCCAGAATGCTCCAAAAATATGAGCTCGAGGGGAATGAATGGTTGGACATAATATACGGATGTCTTTCTCAATGGATTGATGTGTATATGAAGGATACATTTATTGCCGGTACACGGTCTAGTCAAAAGAGTGAATCTATGAATAGTTTTATTAAACAATATATAAATTCACACACCAATTTTTCAGGATTTGTAAAGCAATGCCAAAAAGCAATTGTTCATTTATATGAAAAAGAGAATATGATGGACTTCAAGAGCACTGAAGGTATTCCAATGATGAGAATGACATCCCCCTATGAAAAACAAGCTGTTAAGTTATACACCCATGGTGTACTTAGGAAGTTTGTTGAAAAAATTCAAAAGATACCTCACATGGTTGTAGAGTCTATTGAAGTTGAGGGACCAAATACCACGTATAGGGTGTATAAATATGATGCGAATCGACTACAATATAAAGTAGTATTCAATGAATCAGAAATCATAGCAATTTGTACATGTTGCTTGTATGAACATGATGGTATTCTTTGTGCACATGTCTTAAAGGTTTTTTATTATAAGAATATTATGCTCATCCTCGAGCACTATATCATGAGAAGATGGACTAAGGAAGAGAACAAAGGGATGGTATCAGATGACGATGGGGTTCAAATTAAGGCTAATAATAAGGAGTCTCAAATTGCTCGTTACGATGATTTAAGTAGAGTTGCCTTTAAAGTTGTATCAAAAGGATCAGTTAGTGAAAGGCTCTGGGAATTTACAAAAAATATTATTATGGAATGTAATAAAAAAGTGGAGAGGAAGAGATTGGAATATGAAAAAGAGGCAACTTATTCGAATCAAGGTAGCATTATAAAAGATGTCATGCCTAGTAATAATTACACACCATAGACTGACCCAAGCATCTTTATACTTGAACCACAATGTGCTCGAACAAAAGGGCAGTCTGGCACTGTAAGAAAGAAAGCACAATGCGAGGAGAAGACAAGCACGAGGAAGTGTTCTGTTTGCCAAAATGTAGTGCATGATATGCGTACTTGTCCAACTTTTCAAGCTCATGGGTAAAATTATAGTTATGCTTACAATTATAAATTAATATTGTTATACTTTAATATTGTCTTGTGAATTTGAAATAATGCATCAACTAATCACTATTTTGCAACTTATACAGGTTCTACATGGAAATTCCCACAATGGAACCTGAAGCTGAGCGAAACAATATATAGACTTTGCTATGTACACCATTCGCTTTTTTGATGGTATATCGATAATACATTTGCATTGATTGATTGTTATTTATTAAATGAATTAGGATATAATGGCATGTGTTTTATGTTAAATGCTTAGTTCTTTCTATTTTCAATTGGTTACCGAGCTAATGTATATCCTAAATTTTCAATGACTATGTCAGTTTGGATAACAATGCAAGAAGTCAAAGGAGAGGCCATTTATTTAAGAACAAGACTGGAGTTTTTTGTACAAGCCCAATGGTCAACCCTGAAGCTCATCATCTCATAAATTTTTTTCAAGTCCAATGCTCAACAATCAAGCTCATCATCTTAGAAATTTTTTGCAAGCCCAACGCTCAACAATCAAGCTCATCATCTTAGAAATTTTTTGCAAGCCCAATGCTCAACAATCAAGTTCATCATCTTAGAAATTTTTTGCAAGCCCAATGCTCAACAATCAAGCTCATCATCTTAGAAATTTTTTGCAGCCCCAATGCTAGTGGAGAAGACTTTATCTTGGAATGGAGCTTCGAAATGGAATTTTTATATAGCTTCTATATATTGTAAATTCATCTTGCAAGTAGAATTTTGTATAGTTTCAAAGTGCATGTTGAATAGCTTCAAAATGGAATTTTTGTATAGCTTTCCATTTTGCAAATTGATGTTGTAAATAAAAATTTTATATAGCTTTGAAATGAAAATTGTGTGTACCTTCCATATGTTACAAACAATATGTAGATTTCTCGCGCTATCCCTTGACCTAGCTATCTTACTCTCTTTCTCACTCTTTAGGTGTTCGCGTGTTTCTTTCTCTCTCTGTCTCTCTCTCTTTCTCTCTCCCAACTACGAACTCTATGGATGGTTTGCGCTTCCAATAGTATTCTTTAGCTTTTAATACTAAATAATAATTCACCAAATTTATACACCAAATAGTATGAGCGTAGAGATAACTTTCGTTTTTAATTTGTTAGTTAGAAATGCCATTTTGAAGAACTTGAAATGCAATCCATGACTCCCACAAAGAATTAATGTGTATTGAAAAACATTATCTCAACTCCCAATTCACCAAGACTAAGACAAATGTAGGAAATAGAATTCATTTGAGAAAGGTTGAGTTTGTACATCGAGTTTGAGGGCAACGCACTACATCAAAATATGCCTGCAAAACTGAGTTTGTACATATCCAACTACAAGACTTTAAATTACAAATATGTAAGAGGCCCCTATTAAAGTAAACCTTTCCCCTTCACCCTCGATTGAAATTCCTATTTGGGTTCCTCAGGCATAGCAAGACTGTGATACTCTTTTTTTTGTACTTTATTCTCCTTTCATTATCATCTTCACCATCCTCACATTCCTCTTCGCATTTACCATCATCATCACCTTCCTCTTCACTTTCACTCTCCTCTTTTGCATCTGGTGTGTTCTTTACTAACAAATCCTAGACCACGACTACATAACGCTTGAAATCCTCTTCGTTTTCAAATCATGTGCCACGACTATACAGGTGTGTTGCTGCAATTAAAACAATATTCATATAATTAGAACTATTCTTGAAACCATGGGGAGAACACGCTACCATGACAGCTACTAAAGCCGTCTATAGGAAAGATCACAACAGTGAAATTTTGTATTGAATTTCATGATAATAGTAAACATGCTGACCACAAATTAGTAATGTTTGAAGCTTCTACTCTATGTAATCTACAAGCACATAGAAATAGTAAATACCATTCAAAATAGAAAGTAGAAAACTTTAACTACGTTATCTATTCTGAAGACATCTTCTGAGAAAACGTACCATTTGCAGTGTTTCAAATGAGTAAAAATTATAATTAAATTAGCACAAGGCAAAACATATGTGTATTCAAGCAAAACATCAGTTTGTAAAACATAGTCAAATAATCCCACGAAGACGTCAATCCAATTACTTGGGGTAAGGTACCATCTAATGAAAAAAGACCAAACAAGTTCTAAGGTGCTAAAGGCACACTGTCCAAGACAGACACAGTAAAGTCACGCTTAACTTGAACCAAGCTTAATGACAAATGGCATGTTGAGTCAGTATTGAAGACTGATGTACAAAAATGTCAATTGGCACTACAATGAATGCAATAAATTCAAATTTACTAGGAAAGAATGAGTTGGAAAGCATAGCAAGAACCCATCCAAGACAATTCCATTTTCTGAATAAAATATTTGGCCCTAGAACTCATATGAAATGTCATAGCTCTCTAATATGTTTTGGGATCTATATACCAAAATATAGGAAAAGAGACACATTGTTAATGACAAAGATGACACAGAGACAACCCAATAAAATGACAAAGAGAAGACACAGTTAAGAACTCCTTGCATAAGAACGTAGAATCCTATTGTATTCAAAATGTCAAATGTTCTATTGATTTGAATGTATTAAAAAAAGAAAAACAACAATGCTGATCAGATTACCCCCATCAAATCCACCAAGAACAGAAAGGGCAATCACTAAACCCTTACCTTAAAAGCAGTGTTTAAAGCCCTTCAAAATTACTTCTTCCTAGGAAAAGAACATTACATTCTACTCTTCTTCTTTTCTTTTTTTCTTTTAATGGGGTGAGCTATGAGCATGCTATTGTGTCATCCTCTCCTTAATGGGGTAAATGGTAGAGTTCATAAGATCATTTTTTGTTTTAATGGCGTGAGCTATGAGCATGGCAATGTCTGATCTTCTCCTTATTCATGTAAATGGCAGAGTTCAGAAGATCTTTTTTATTTTTTTCAATGGAGTGAGCTATGAGCATGGCATTGCTCCATCTATCTCCTTAATGGAACCACTAATCAACAAATTGAGATGCAACAACATATTTAAAGGACAGCCACTACACCCATTCATCAGTTTCATGCCATTTAAGAACAATTAAATTATTATTTCCAAGCATCAAGGTAATACATTGCATGTAATCCTGATCATTAAAAGTCAGATGAACGCAATTAACAGACTATACTAAGAACAAAGGTGAAAAAGTAAGAGAAAATCAAAACAAAGCAATTTAATAAGAAAAAACAATAGATTGCTCATAGAAAGTGAGCTTTCAATCAACGAAAAGTGAAACCAAAACTTGATAGTATAAACGAGAGGATCATAGCCACAATAACACTTCTATGATTGTCATTTACAAGTTAACCCAACATCTGCAATTTCCTAACATGAAGCAATTTGTATACTTATCAAATAAATAAAACTAGATCAGCAATATGTATAGAAAAACCCATTTAAATCAAGTAAAAAAAACTCAAATTCAATAAGAAAAACTACTAGCTATAAGAAATTAGATACTGACTACATTCAATAAAGGAAAGATTTGGAACAAAGGCAATACATCTGTTGAATAAATCAACAATTTTCAGAGCTAGAATAGTAACGAAATGGAAGTATTAGGTTATTCACTAATTTCGAGAGAAACGTTTCTTCTACTAAAAATAAGTTTTCAAAACAAAAAAAAAGTGATTTATTGAAATGCAGAAGGCTTGATATCATAGAAAGCAACGACCCTATCATCTTGTAAAATGATAATTCCTTATATTAGAACTCTAAAGAGAGAGAGAGAGAGAGAGAGAGGCGTGTTTTAAAATTTAAACAAAGGGATTTCAAATTTTAGAAATTGAGAGGGTTTAAAAAAAAAAAATTGAGAAGCAAAAAGAAGAAGAGCACATGTCTGTATCCTAGCAAAAAAATAGCGGATTTATGTTGAAACCGTAATCTTTAATGCTTTTCCTTTTTCTCCAGCTTGCTCTCTCCGCTTTTTCTTCAGCTGTCTGTAGGGGCATTTTTTTTCAGCCTGCTCTCTTTGCATTTTCCGTTTTCTTCCAACTCTCTCTCTCTCTCTCTCTCTCTCTCTCGCTAAAATGGAAAGGGTTACTCCTTACTCTCTCTTGTACGGGCTGTTTACATAGGGTTACCAGTTGAACCCGTGTGCTTTTTTTGTGACAACTCAAGTGGATTAATCCAAGCCCTGTATTTTATATCAACATTCAAAAATATGGGGGAGAATAAAACTTACATGTTGTAGAGGAAGCATAGAAAGCTTTCCCATTTGTTGTAGGGAATCTCTTATCTAGCCAGTTTCATGATGGTAAATTATATTTTCAAAAGAAAGTACATTGCAGTAACCATTTGCTTTTAACTTACAAACAAGATAACGTATGATTCAAACACATAACAAGGTTTCAGTGTGATCTCAATATATTTTTGGTGTGATTTTATAAAGAACTTAATAGTGGCAATGGCCCTAGTGTCTTGGCCCGGACAGTTCTAAAAGACTAAGGCTTGGGCAAAACAATGTGGCTTGAGTGGCTGGCTAGCATGCCCCAAGGAGCGGTGTGGGCCACGCGAGCGACAAAAGGGCAAAAGTGTGGCCCTAATAGGGCCAAGGCCTCTTTTTTTGGTCCGGGTTGAGCCAGGGCCACAACTGGCCCACTGCTAGCTCTAAAACGACCTTTAAATTCTCTAATCTCTAATATTCTCATTGTCTTCAACGTGCTTTTGGTGTGACTTTCAATAAACTTTTAATGTGATCTCAAGTATGCTTTATAGGTTTTCTTGTCGTGAATCTATTATTATTTTTACATAAAGTCTCTCTTTTCATTGTATATCAAACCTTACCTCCTTATTTTTAAATCTCATTTTATTTTAAAATTTTTAAATCTTTCTTTATTTCTAAATCTAAAAGTAATATTGAGACATTGGAGCAGACCAATTTCTAGTTATTTGAGTAAGTGCTATGTTATGTTGTATTATTCTACTTCAAAATATATTCAACTCTTTAATTGAGATTTATAGTTTTATTTTTTAGCTATGATGTATTTTTAGATATTTGCTTAATTATTCAACTTCATAATTGTATTTGTAGATATTTGCTAGATTATTCAACATATTTAATTGAGATTTATAGTTTTATTTTTTAGCTATGATGTATTATTAGATATTTGCTAAATTATTCAACTTCATAACTGTTTTTGTAGATATTTGCTAGATTATTCAACTTCATAATATATTCAATTCCTTGATTTAGAGTTATAGTATTAATTTTTAGCGAATTCATGATGTACATTTATAGTTTTATCTTTTAGCCAATTCATCTTATACATGTAAATATTTTTATTAGGCAAAAAAAGTTCATCAATCTTGGTCTTCCAAACAACCAAATAAAAAAAAGGTCCTAGAGAAAACTGATTATACTGATGATAGTATTTTGGTAAGAAGAGAAGCAGTTACATTAGCTTCGAAGAGTGATTCTTCTATGGCAACAAGTAAAATATTGAAGACAACAATTTTGGACAAATCTCCTAATTCTATGTTTACATATGAGGAAGTTATACATTTTTTGGTACTCCCTGTAAAATCTTGTTTACATATGAGGAAGTTATACATTTTTTGGTACTCCCTGTAAAATCTATCATGAAGTTGAAGTGCGTATCGAAAGCATGCTACAATCCCGTAGGGATCCCTCACCATTGAAGCAATCATTTGTACAATCTCATCAAGATCCCTCACCATTTGAAGCAATCGATATAGTGTACAAGAAAAATGATTTTGTTATTCACTATGTTTGCTGGTAAGATAATTTGTATCATAAACCGCATGATAAAGTTGTTCATTTAGGAGAAATGTAGCAACGGCCTGATTTGCTATCAAATATATGGCAATTATGCTGCAACGGCTTGCTTTGCTATCAAATATATGGAAATTGTTTCACGTTATATGTATGCAACCCCATATTATCAAATATATGGAGATCGTTTCACGATTATATGTATGCAACCCTATAACCTAAGATCCCATTGCTCTCCCTTTTTCTCTTCTAAAATATGGAATCCCTCTCTCTCTTCTAAAATATGGAATCATAACCCAAGATTACATTGCTCTCCTCTCTCTCTTCTAAAATATGAAATCATAGATTTCATTTCTATCCGACATGCTTTCCCCGTTATGAATATTTGACATTTAACTCCTCAACTGGACATTGAAAATGAATAGAAAATGGAAAATCATTTTTCATCTTGAAAATAAACAAAAAATAGAAAATCATTCTCCATCATTGGAAATCAATTTGGACTTTGGAATGGTGGCGATCATATGCCCGAAAGATGTATGCTATGATATCTCATTTAAGGAGAAACTAAAAACTTGTCCTAGAATTGTCACTCTCTCCTTTTTGAAAAAATTTGTTGTTCCAAATTATCCAAATTGGTGAAGTGGAGAGGAAAAAGCTTCCAAATTATCCAAGTGGAGTGTGGAGGAAAGGCATCCTTGGCTGCATAGCAATCAACATTAAAATCAAATTAGGTGAGGTACCTTTGGTTGAACATTAAAGTCAAATTGGATAAGGTACCCTTGGTTGCATAAGAAATCAACATTAAAATCAAATTGGGTAAATTACCCTTGGCTGCATAGGAATCAACATTAAAATCAAATTGGATAAGGTACTGATAATGGAACTTAGCCGAGAGAAGAAGGATTGGAAGTAGGTGATCACAGTACTCATAAAAAACGAAGCGGCATATTCTTATCTTGATATTGTTTTGTCGCCATTACTTGACCTCTGGTACAAACAATATAAGATCACTCTCCCCCTCTCTTTGAAAGATTTGAGGAGCAAGAGCAATGAGAGGGTGCTTATTAGGGATCATCATGTTTTTTCCCTTCATCCCAATTCTTTATGTTCCCAACTACTTAAGCTTTTATGAATTTATTTTATTTTTGAGGTAATATTTTTATTTTTGTTTGCCAGTTCTATCAAAGTTTAATCATATGATCAAAGTATTGATGTTTCTATTTACTTCTTCTTTTTTTTTTGTGTTTGAGGATTTATTGGTGTTTGGTGATTTATTGAATAACATATAACATCATCAAATAGACACATTTGTACTCCTTGTCCTCGAAATACCCTCTTATTCTTCTTTCAATAGAAAAATACCATTTCATTAATTTTTTGGTGGTTTGATCATTTTAGGATATTTTTCCTTGTTTGATGCATTGTGCTTCAAAATAGGACCATCGCTAACCTATAAGCCCAAGGATTGAAGCCATAACAAATGCCATCAAATTATATGATTAGATTACTCTCTCGAGATAAGGACCTATGAAGCGGTAGTTTTTTTTATAGAAAGTTTAGAGATCCGCTACAAGAGTGTATTTAAAAATAAAAGTGAAATTTTAAAATTTTAAATATTTTAAACTTGATATTTATTTGAATGAGCACATACTCGAGGGATCATAGAATCTCTTCTTTCTTTCTTTTTCATGATATGTATTCATGTTGTGTAACTTTTTTTTAACGTACTAATTTACCTCTTTTTAACATAGTTGTTTTTTTCTCATTTGCTCAAATCTTAGTACCAAACCTCCGAATATATTTTATGACTCCCACTTGATACGAAACCAATTAGTGTTTTATATTATAGTAGATACTTCAATATGATAGAAATTAGAGAAGGTGAAAATGATAGTGACCAACATAAAGGGAAAGGTTTTTGTAAGGTTGCTAACTTATGTACAAAAGAATAGAGAACCCTCTAAAAGTAGTTGGAAAATATTGTTCTGGCTAAAAAAACCTTCTAATTAATCAACTCAACCTCGACAATTATAGATATGAGAAAGGAAAAATAGGTATTTCAACTCCTAACAACAATGCATATTATAATACATTATATATACTGGTCATTTTTAAGTGGTTCATAGATCTGCCAAATTTGTACTACTTTAGAACTTTAAATATCATAATTAGTGTAGAATTAGATTTTCAATTAAGAGTACCAAAACAACATTTGTGGTGGCATTTGGAAGTGCGATCCGACCTTTTTCCATGAGGCTACCACATTGAAAATAATCAAAGATTTAGTTGTATTGAAAGATTGAGTTTTGAAAGATTAAGTTTCGAAATCTATTTTTACCCCTAATCATAAAGTTTAAACATAAAAAGATAGGTAAAGTTTATAAGGTGGCAACCTTAAAATGTAGAATTACATATGCACCTAAAAAATCCATCCGAGAATGTTATTTTAATGTTGAAAAATCATGTAATAGATCATCTCGACATCGAGATATATGAATTTGAAAAAAAAAGGATTATGAGTCCTCGAAATAGTGCATCTTGCAACACATTATCTAGACCGTCCATTTTTAAGTTTTCTATATGTTTATACATCTATTTGATTTTAACCATTTTTGGAGTTTAAAATTTTATAATTAGATATGAAAATAGATTTTTACATAATTGTAAGACATTTTACATCAAAATTTCATGTTGTGATAAAATTTGAAGGTGCGCCTTAATTGAATTGCTTAAGGTTGCAACCTTATAGAAGCCACACCCTAAAAGAAATGTGTAGATTGTGTGTGTAGATCTATAAGCGTTTAAAAAACTTGAAAATCAATGGTCTAGATAGTGCATTACAAGATGCTCCATTTTCATGACTATAACTCTTTTTTTCCTTATGCATAAATCTAGAAGTCGAGATAATAGATTTGGAGGGTTTTGCAGAGTTACAATAACTATTTTCAATAAGTTTATAGGCAGCACCTTATTTTTATATTGTAACATGGACACAATACATAAATGTTTTCACATATAGTAATGATATAATTATTTTGATAAATAAAGCTAATGTAAAGTGTTTTGTGCAAGGTTTTGAATTTTTTATCATTGGTAAGTGTTGTCTTTTTTTTCATTATAATTAGTCATATGGATAAGCATTTTTTGGGTTTTATAGATGAGTGGGAATATGCACACATGGGTTGGAAAGAATAAACTCTTCAAGCACATAATCAATGTAGCATATAGAAAGTATCAATGGGGTTTCTGGCTTCGCAAAAAAACATATAGGCAAAGAAAGTATCATAGGGAATCTTGGGTCAAATAGTCATATAATCAATGTAGTAGCTAGGGAATGTAGTACCAAGGGTAGAGGAAGTTCTATACTAATGAATTCCTACCTCTTCTGTACTTTACTACTACACTACTAGCTAAGCATTTTCTTGCAAGCAAATTCAAAAGTATTAATATTCTATTTTCTTGTCTCTTGGATTGTAGTTGTAAAGATTTATTAGAAAATTACTACATATTCTATTCTCTTGTCTCTAGGATTGCAATTGTTGTTGTTCAGTCACTTGCACATTATTGAAAGTAAAACTCTTGGCAACAATTTTTTAACACGTGGGATATTATTCTCTATCATTCTCCAAGTCAAATACGAAGTTGTAAAGAGAGGAAGTCTAATAAAAATCACAAATGTCTTATACGGAAAAACATCATTATGGATACAAAGATAAAGACAGAAGAAATAGGGAATCCTATTTACTGATTTTATATTAAACAAATACTGTGTTGATATATAATTTTGTTTCAAAAGAGTTATACTTCAACACAATCCTTATGCCTTCTTTCTATATGATGCAAATTCTAAAAGTCCCAAACTTTCACAATTCAAATAAAATGCTCCATTATGCAACCAAGCTCTACATATTGCATGTTCAAGTAGTATGTATTTTATACTGCCGAATTCCTAGCTCTTCTTTAGCACCTAGGACAGAGGAAGTTTTATACTACTGAATTCCTACCTCTTCATTACTACTAACTAAGCAGTTTTACTAAAAGCAAATTCAAGAGTACTAATATTTTATTCTCTTGTTTCTTAGATTGTAATTGTAAGTATTTTTTAAAAATTGCAGGTGCACTACTAAGCTGCAAATTCAAGAGTACTAATAGTATATTGTCTTGTCTTTTGGATTGTAACTATAAATAATTCATGTTAAAGAATAATTGATTATAATTGATAAATGAAATCTAGTAAAGAATTCATCACAGATATAGAAAAAAGAAAAAAAAAAACAGAGATTTACGAATGAATTCATTACTAAAGAAGAAAAAAAAAAGTAAGAATCTAAAAAGAAAAAAAAAAGATTTCCTAAAGAATTCATCACAAATAAAGGAAAAAGGAGAAGAAAAAAACAAAGACAAAAAACCTAAACTCACATGTTTGGTTTGGGTTGTGGGCCGTTTTTTAACTCTTTGCAAATTCTTAATCTCTCTGAAAATTAGTGTAAGAGAGGGAGAGAGGAGAGAGGCAGGGAATCTAGCGGCATTTTAATGCAAACTAAATAGAGATCACCCTCCTGCCTTTGGCTTGTGGGTCGTTCTTACAACTTAGTGAGCCGTGGGCCATTCTTACTCTCTGCAAATTAGTATGATAGAGAAAGAGAAGAGAGGGGAATGGGGTCTAACAATATTTTAATGCAAATTTGAGAGAGAGAGATCACCCTTATCCCTCTCTTTGTATGATTTAAAGAGTTTCTTTTTACAAGACTATAATTTTTTCTTCCCTTAATGGTCGAGATAATAGATTTGGAGGATTTTACAGCATTACAATAACTATTTCCAATAGGTTTATAGGTTGTCTTATTTCTATATGGTAACGTGGATAGAGAGGGATGTGTTTATCTCCATAATTAAAGAAAATAACACACTCCCAAGGATCCATGAATTTAAAAATAACAAAATTAAGTAATTGAAATGTTGATCCCATTGAGTTGATGTTCCACATTTGTGTGCATCCAACTCTGATTATGGAACATCAACACAATGAGATCAACATTTTAGTAATTAATTTTGTTTATTTTCCATGGATCCTTGGGAGTGTGTTATTTTCTTTAACTTTGTCACTTTATCTTTTGTTTCTTCCCATGAAGCTGAGCAACGCTGAAGTTGCATGCAACAATGATTGATCTGTGTATTTTCAACTGAATTGCTCTTCCCTTCATGTTCTCGTCACTCATACTTTCGATATGGTATGCGCGGTGGGATCTCTTGATATTATATTATGTTGAGAACCATCAAATATTCATGATTTATTTTTGAATGATATAGTTTAAGCATGATTTGCAAATAGTTAAACTGACTATTTTATGGGTAAACTGTACTATAATTATTAAGTGGAGTACAAACTACACCCTTCTTTTATTTCAATGCTATAAAGATTTGTGAACGTATAGACAATCTAATATGGTGTACTATTTCATAGAAAAAAAAAAGGCATTAAGTAATCCATTTTTTAGCTAAAGGCCACAGTTGGTAACATGAGATGTGCTCAAAATGGTTCATGGTTTGGTTATTATTACCAGTCATGATTGATTTAACAATAGACTTCTAGTTTGGGTTTTCATTCTTAGAGCAACTTAGATTTTTAGTTATTTTCAAAAAGAATGTTACACTTCATATTCAGTGAAGCTCTTCATCTTAGATGAATATGCAGTAAGCAAAAGGCCCTTAAATATACTTCTCTAAAATAAGATATTCAAGCTTGATGTTTTATCATTATGGATGGTATACTTGATTTCATATTTTGTGCTTGTGAACCATATCATCGTACAGTGCATTCATACTTTTGAAGTACTACATATGTACTAATGCTGATGAAAACATGAGTTTGATAAGAAGTTTGCTGAGTGTTGGTTGTTTACTTTGTTACAAAGTGGATCTTGCCATTCGTTTCTTATTTATTATCTCATTGAACCATTGGCTTGTTTTATTACATACCGAAAATGACCCACAAATTGGACTTTTGATTTGAATCTTGAGCCTTTGGTGAAAATTTTAGATGGTTTCACTTTTTATTTATTTATTTAATAACACCTAATGTGTATAAAATATTGTGTGAAACACTTTTTGATTTTTGGAATCAAGGCATTTCTATTATCGTGAATTATTATCATGAGTTTTTATGGTACCAGAAGCTAGAACGACTTATCTGTTATTGTCTCCTTCAAGAAAGTCCCATTCATTATGTCTATCTTTTGGTATTTTCAAGCTTTATTGTATTTACACTTGTTCTATGACTTGTACTAGCTGAAGCTGTAGTTTTCAAAAGTTGTGCTGGATGCGACACCATCAATCCATCATCATCAGGACTAACTCCCCATTTTACATATGACACTTCTTTGATATAATGATTGGAAAGTTTAATTCTTTTAATCAAGACTAAATATTTAGATTTGTGAATGCCTTACCATCCTGTCCAGTATTTATCTAAATTAAATCGCTTTTCTTGAATACAAGACTGCCTTGATTCAGTTCTCATTTTTTGCTCGAGCCATGTGCCCTTCATGATGATTTGGTTTGATTATTGTTTTGTTTCCATAGCATCTCTTAGATGTTGTCTATATTGAACCATTTAACTTATTTTATCTCATTAGTTTCTCTATTATTTTTTGTGGTGACTATACAATATTTCAAGTCAAACATGAAATGAAAAAGATAAGATTATTACTCTTAACTGTAGAGTATGCAAGAATTGAAATGTACACCAATTGATCTTCACAATCATGACTTCTCTGAGGTCAAGTGTTTTGTGGCATTGCATTCAATCGATTTTATGGCTCTACTCACCTTTGGTGTATGATTATGTGATTTGCTTTGGACAGGAGCAGCACATATATACTATTGCCATCAAAGCTTGCTACAAGGCAATATATCAAAACAAGGGGAAATTTATGGTCAAGGAGGCTCTTAGGAACTGTGATATCTCCCATACCATTTGGACATTTTATAAATAAGCATATGAATTCTTGTGTGATCGAATGCGCAGGTGCATGTATGTGTGATATCAGACTACAACAATTGAATTTTTTGTTAGTACAATTGCCTTTGGATCTAACTTTAAAAAAAAATAAAATAAAATAAAAAAAATAAAAAAAATAGAAGAGTACAGATATTAATAATGTTTGAGAGGAGAAAGTAGGCATATCCTTTTATAGGAGCCTTTAGTTTAGAAACTTGTCCAGGAAAAAAAGAGGGGGCACTCATCTTTTGAAGGGGGTTTGGCTATTAATTAATAGTACAATGCCCCACTAAATACTTTAAACAAAGACAATTCTCATTGACCATAGAAGGAACTATTTTGAGATAAAACTACAAATATTCAAGGATATAAAGTAGATAGGGATATAGTGGCCACAATGGCTCATGTCAAAAGACTCTCTTATGATCTTTCTCTTTTCAACTTTTTTATTTCTTTTATTCCTCTTTCTTTTTCACAGTTACTTTTGAGCCAACACAATCTTTCATATGTTTTCATATTAGAGAGGTTTGCCTTATGATTCAAATGCATTTTTAATGTATAATTTAGTTTCTGAGGTGCCTCGTTGGTTCCTGTTGGGTTTATGTGGCCTTTAAATGCCTTATGAGTGTGTATTAAAATACTTTTATTATAGTGAAACATAAACTCAGTGGGAGTATTGTCCCTCGAGAACCATACTAAGCAAATGATGTTTGCTTATACCAGACTGTGCTTATTGATCTAGACCAGTTGGTTGGAAAACTCAAGATACCTAAGCATAAAAGAATTAAAACAATGAAAGTTTTGAGTTAGCCCCTTGATGAGGTCGGAGCTTATGCCTAGATGAGAGAGTCGAGGGACTGTGTGATCCTTGTGTGTGATAGTATGCCTATTGAGACGGGGGCCAAAACCTCATTCATGTTCCATCACATAGCATGCATATTGATGGATCATTCGGGGAAGCCAAATATGTACCTTTAGGTGAAGCGTATACATGTGCGAGGGATACCCCTATGTGGCATAGAGTTGTGGTCGCATCAGGTTGTGGTAACCTTGACTTGTCTCTAGGGGAGGACCTGTAATCCACATACTGGGATTGCGATTCCTTGATTCATCGACCTGACTTTGGTGACCCGTTAATGAGCCCCTGCTTGAACTGTGGGTCATGGGAAATACTGGGTCGGCTCGATAAAGCTAAGGTGGTTTGTAGTCCACAGTTGGAGGTGGAGTACCCCATATTTACAGATTGAATTCCTAAAACCATATGGATCCTTTTCCCATCATATTAATTTAATTGTATTCATTTTATTATTAAAATAATTTTAGTTTTATTATTTGAATTTTTATGAATCTTTCAATATTTTAATTATGATTTTTGGACTTATAAAAATACAGTTATTGATTTTACAAAGTTGTAAAAATTCAAATATATATTAATTTGTTTTATTT
>NW_006500104.1:1991808-2017387 GCF_000471905.2 Amborella trichopoda
ACTTGATTATTTTTTATATATCCTTATGGAATATGTGACATGGATCATGGAATTTTATGGAATGCACGATATTTATTTTATTTAAATATATTGATGAGAAAATGGTTTAAGGAAATGAGGATAATGGTTCAAGCTCCTTACGTAATGTTGGTGGCCCATCTATGGAATGGATGACTCAGATCTCTTACCCCACAAGTCACCTTGATCAACGGTCTAGATTTAATCTCATGAAAGAAGCAAACTATAGGAAAACCCTAAACCTAAATATTCACTATAAATAAGGGTGCTCCCCCCCCCATCTCTACACACAACCTCTCTCTCTCTCATCTCTCTCTCCATATTTCTCTCTCTAATTTTCTCTCACCCAAACCTTAGGTAGTACTCTTTCTCCTATCTAGACCTAAGTTAATTTTAAGGGTTGGAAAAAGTAGAGGGGGACCTAAGTCAATTTTGGGGGTTAAGGTATTGTAGAGATTTTAAGAGGTAGTTACTTAGTTTGGCTGAAATCAGCTATCCCGTGCCATTGGATGTGGTGACTCGATTTGGGGTGTAAAAAGCTCGGTTGAGATAATCTCCGACATCTTTTCTTTTATTTGTTTGTTCTTTTATTTTATATTCTCAAGTACAGTATTAGGTTGTATGAATGACATCAAGTAGTTGAGATTTATTTTATTGATGTGTTATTTATTTTGGAATTTCTATTGTTTGTAATAAGACCATCTGTGAGTGATATTGTTGTCAAAATTATAAGGGATGATTATTATTAAAAAAACAAAAAAATTTGTATTTCCTCGGCAAAAGATTACATAGGACTTTCTTTCAGTTCCCGCCTCTTTCGTAAAGCTTTTTGGTTTTTTCCGAAATTAGTACAAAACTCTCCAAAAGAAAAAACAAAAAGTAGAAAAATCCAGGGAACTGAAAAATATAAACTATCAAACCTCCCTTTAAATTTTGTTAAGAGAAAAGTTCACGCATGTCCCCCATGATTTTTGTTATTATAAAAATACCCTCTAAAATTAAAATTTTTATATTTATACCCAATCTATTGTATTTTTCTTATTTGTTCCATAATTGCCATTTGAAAATTATTTGCAATTTTTGGATCTTCATCCAAAATTTCATTTGCCCCATTTGTTTGCAATTTTTGGCCAGAAATAGGACCATACGCATTTTTGGACTTTCAAAATCTGGATTTTTTTATTTATTTTGGGATTTTGAAAATTTGGAAATGCTCATGGAAAAAATTATTCTTGTTTCAAGAGAACCTTTTGATTCTCATAATCCGAAAATTAATTGATTTTTAGATTTTAAAATTATGAAATCATGGAGATTGTTTTCATGGCCATTTTTGGATTTTCAAAATCCGAAAATCTTGAAATTTTTGGATTTTGGAATTCCAAGAATGCGCGTGGAAAGAAATCCGAATTGTGGGCTTTAGGTCATTTGAAAAAGATTATACACAAACGGCTATGAATGTTATAACAAAAAATATTTAGGTAAAATTTAAATAAAATGAATTAAAAGAGATATTTGCATAATTTACACTTATTTTAATTACAATTTCCACTAATTCTTGCTAAATTGAAATTCAAGCTCCGCTTATGGAAAGTGCGCTCTCCCCTAAGC
Organism: Amborella trichopoda; assembly: GCF_000471905.2. The sequence goes on from NW_006500104.1 coordinate 1,993,435, forward strand.
ATGGGATAACGAAATAGCCATCTTGGTGCTATAACAAACAATTGAACCCTGATTATGTTGCATGTGTTATAGAGATTGTATACCAGGAGACTATTTATCTTTGGTTCAAGTAATCCTAACCATTAAAAGTTATACAATAATGGCTGCACCATGATCACCAATGAGTGGTGGTCCTTAAACAATCATGGCTTATTATTTCACACCCATCAACAATGATTTTAGAGCATTCCAATTAAAGATGAAAATTAAACACTGGTTGTAGCAATGTTCACAAACTTGTCCAAGTCACTCGGATTTAGCCCCTTGCTGAGTAGAGTACCCAAGTACAATTCGGGTTTATTAAAATAAATAAATGATAGAAAAATTGTATTAAATGGTGGAACCTATACATACATATTTACATGTAATTTGGATATTTTATATAATGATATATGAAATTTTCAGGCCTTGTGCCTGTTTTTATATTTTCCTCTTTTGGATTTTTAGAAAATGTTTGTAGAATTTAAGTGATTGTAAATCCATGTTTTATAATTTTTTCCAGTTTATTTATTTTTTGTGTTGTTTTTTGTTTATTTGATTTTCACATTTTTATTTAATCTCAATATATATATTTTTAAAATTTTTTAGAGCCTCTGGCCTTACACTACTTAAGTGAAAGCACTTGGACTAGCCCGAGCAACTCAGCTCAAGCCAAGGCGGAGTTCGAAGCCTAAGTTGAGTTTCCAAATATTGATCTAGACAATTTGATTATTAGCCACACAGTAAAGAATTTCAAACCTATGAATTACAAAATACATGTAACCAGTGATAAAAAAGACACATCTGAAAAATCTGGATATTTGAAAAGCCATTAGTTCCTTTATACATAATTTTGAAATCTCGAATATTCAAAAATTTAGTTTTTTTGTCACAGGAAATTTACAGATAAATCTTATTGTATTTTTTATATTTAAAAATAGTCCAATATATTCTATATTTTACAATCAAATCCTATATTTCAATAACATAAAATGTACTTTAATTTTGGGTGCAGTTTGTATAGAGCTGAGGCTCTAAATAAGCAATCAAATTAGGGCCCACCTTCAAATGGTGTTGAGAAATGTGGTTTCCATACTAATAATCTTTGTGATAGTCTTAAAATATATTTTTATACGTACTTATGAAATTTAAAGCTTAAAAAATAGTGTCTACTTACGGTATGAAATTTAAAGCTTAAAAAATAGTATAGATTGAGTAGATCTATAAAAACTTGAAAATCTTGAAAATTGATGGTCCAAAAGTGCGATACAAGATGCACTATTTCAAAACTTGAAATCCATTTTTTTCCTCATGTCTAGATGATCAATTTGAGGATATTTTGGCATCAAAACAACCTCTTCTAGCAAAATTTTTGAGGTAGGCTCTAATTTGAATGTTTTGAGCCTTGGTTCTATATAAACATTTTCCTTTAATTTTATCCAAAGTACATTAGTTTTTAAATAAAAAAACTAGTTTTCATCCGGCCCCTACATTGGATCATCTAAAACTCCTAGGCTTTTCTATAGAAAAGTCCATCTAACAAAGCTTAGGAAAGATATGCCTCATTCAGCAACGGCATGGATCTTATCGTACACCATGGGTTGTTCCCAACTTCATATCTGGTCCGTCCAAGCGCTTATTGAACCCCCATATAAGTTGCAAAGATTAAAACCCCTTATTTGACGAAGGGGCCAGTATCGGAGGACTCTACTCGCCGTGGTCTCTGGCATCAACAAATGGTACGTCCTCTGAAACCCTAGTTTCATTAAAAAGCTAAAAATGGTTTCTCTCTCCGTTGAAATGGATTCTAGGGTTCCATTAAAACCCGAGAAATGGTGTCTCTCTCCTCGTTGAAGTGGTTTCTATTGTTTGTCCTAAAACCCATAGAACAAGTTTGGCTTTCCTCTTTTTTCCTTTTTTAATGTTCTTTCGCATCAGCAGTTCAATCAAGGCTCCCCCAATTCCATCAAAGCCCTACGTTTTATCCTTTTCTCTAAGTATCTGCAGAAATGGCTTATATTTGCCATAGAAACCCTAGAACTGGTTTCTCTTCCATCTTCTGTTGGACCAGTAATTTGCTCTGGAAAGTCTAAATTACTTTACCCAAGAAAATCTTGTATTATACTATGCATTGGCATTAGAGTCGGATGTTAGTTTCGATGTGCATATTAAACGAATTGTCCCCAGAATATATCCTCTTGCGCTGTTTATTTTAGTGGTCATGTAGTTATGTCGATTTTGTCTTACTCACCTAGAACCAGTTTGCATAGAGAGAGATTTCACTCGTGGTACGTGGGCATTGTGTTGCTTATTATCATAAGTATTCATTTTTTATCTGGGATATAGATTTCTTCTGTTGGTTTCACTGCTTGGCCTTTGTTTGATGTGTTTTGCTTGATAAGTATATCATGCGCATTCATTGATCTGCTAATTACGAAAACACCATTATATATTGGAAGCTTTAATTTATTTTTTAATTATTAGCTTCATTTTGACCGAGAAATATCAATTTTACAACACAACAGTTGCTGGATCCATTTTCCTTGAATTATAATTTCCTTGGATTATAATTTTGCTCCTCTAGCTTATTGATTCCCCATAGCTTATCTCATTTTTTACCAAAATTATTATGTTCATGAATTCCATTCATCATAGAAACATCTCACATTTATTTATCGTTTTGATTGATAGATTAACATGCAAGGTGAGATGTATACATCTCATATCAAGTTCCAGTAATGATAAGAGTTGTTTCATGTACCTGATATTTGTTTGATCTGAAAAGGGCATATGCTGATGCTGTTCTGGACCAATTTTATCAGAAAATGTTTGTAACTTTGGCTTTTTTTCTGAGGAACTTCTGATTGGATTATTGTGTTTTCCATAGTGTTGCTGACAAAAAAAAAATCAACTTGCAACCTTTGCCAGGAATGAGCTATTATTGATTGATGTTAGATGACCCAAATTATTATTTATGGTAATCGCTATAGATTTATTGTCTCTGTCTAAGGTGTTTCATTGTCCTGATTCGAATGAGTTATGAGCATTTCTAAGGTCAGTGTAAGTTTAGTCTTCTGGGCTCGTAGTTTACTCATCGTCCTACAATTTGGATCTAGTATCGATTAACTATGAGTAGTGTTTTAGAAGTCCATTAGAATTTTTTCTCTGATTTCCCCTAAGTATCCATCGATTTATTCTATGTTCCCTCACGTATTTGTGCAGCTTTCCCAATTTTAACATGACTTATTCCTGAGTGAATTCCTTTTGTTTCCCTTGGTCACACATTATATTCTTGTTATCTCTGTAATTTTTGTCAACTTTAGGTTGTCATTGTTTCTAATTCTTTCTTTCTATGACCCTTGATCGTCTAAGGGGTTGTACTGATTGCCATTTGGTGGGCTGGTTGTGTTGTTCCCTTGACCTTGGGTTCTGGGTGATGAACTAGGCATAAGTGAGATTGTTTGTTTAGGGTGGGTTTCCTTCTTGTATGGTCATAGATTGACCAAGATGTACATTTTCTTGGAGTGAGACCTATATACTGACATAAAAGTGCATGCGATCCAATACTGTTTGTAATAATTTTGTCCAATTTTCTTCTAATCTTATAGCAATACATGCTATCAATTAAAAACATTTAGAGAGATTTTGAAACATTGGCTTCTGTATCATCTGCATTATTAATGCTCTTGGCTTTGGGCAATTTGTTAATTTGGAGTGCCATTTGTTATATCATGATTTCAAATAATGGCAGATAGTGTGCTAGCTGTTAATTATTCGGTTCACACTGTGGAGTTCCTTTTAGTTACACATTCATTGTGAACTTACATAGTTGTAAAATATATGTAATTTTGAAACTTATGTATGTGCACGAGTTGTCGTTACTGTTGCCTGAACAAGGTGCGTTTCTTGCTCATTCTCCTCTGTTTATCTTTCAGGCCCCTAAAAGAGGTGGAAAGGCACCTGCACGAGCCAAGAAGAAGGCTGTAAGTAGTAAATCTCCATTTTGGCTCTAGTTGGTCAAATAATGGCTTATGCTTCTTCTCATTTGAGCATTTTCCTCTCAGTTTTATTCTCCATTAAATTTCAAAACATGTATTTCTAGCACGAGGAAGTTATAATTTAGGATTTTATGTTCACTTTAACAGGAGAAGGTTGTGAATCCCTTATTCGAAAAGCGTCCTAAGCAATTTGGGATTGGGGGAGCTTTACCTCCAAAAAGGGATTTGCATAGATTTGTGAAATGGCCAAAGGTCATACGCATTCAAAGGCAGAGGAGGATCCTTAAGCAGCGTTTGAAGGTTCCTCCTGCTCTGAATCAGTTCACCAAAACATTGGACAAGAACCTTGGTAACATTTCTCATATAACACTGAATGGTTTCTTTAGGTATTGATTATTCAATCTTACTGAAATTTATGCTGATCTTTTGTTGGCACCCCCGTGTTGCCTGTATTCCATAGCTTCCATTGAAAGGGTCTCAAATTTTCCTTATTTGGCATATAAAAGCTTTTTTGTTTTGTACATTTGAATAGGCCCAGACGATTGGTTTGTGTCCCTTAAATTGACTTCCTTTTCTCCTGCAGCAACAAATCTTTTCAAGATGCTTCTTAAGTACCGACCTGAAGATAAGGCAGAGAAAAAGGAAAGGCTTTTGAAAAGGGCTCAGGCAGAGGCAGAAGGGAAGACTGTTGAATCAAAGAAGCCCATTGTCGTCAAGTATGGTCTCAATCATGTTACATACCTTATTGAGCAGGTGAAACTAATGATTTTTCATACTTGTTCTCTCTCTCTCTCTCTCTCTCTCTCTTCCCCCTTTTGGTTTTTGACTTTGCTATCTTTGGTCAGCTTTTTTTATGACTGCTCTCTATATTTCAACTTACTTTTTAATAAAGGTTTATTATCCACAAAGACAATTAATTTTATACCATTACCAACATATTTAGAATGACAAATTAATATTTGTATAGACAATTATTTCTGTAACTTTTGTAGTTTCTAGTAAAGCAGTTTTGCTTGGTTTATCTAGGTTGGTTGCTGCATTTGGCTATGCGATACTTAAGATCCAATGGTAGCCTTTTTTTTATGTGAATTTTCATGTATCGACTTCTGAGGCACTCCAAGCCTGTGGTTTGCTTCTGACTGCTGTGCTATGCTTGCGGTCTTCTGTGAATATTTATGCATGTGTTGTATAGTATGTTTTGTTTGGATGCATCTGCCATCACTAACTATCCACTGTTATAATAAAAACACTCACTATAAAGATTTATTTGTTGTTAGGCACTGACCCTTGTAAAATTATTTCTGTTTTAGTCTTTTGGAATCCAATCTGGTCATAATGGTGTTTTTTACGTTGCTTAATATAACTTTGTCCTTTTCTGGTTCGGGAGGGAGTGATGGAAAAGCTCTCTCTCTCTTTCACACACACACACACACAAGCTCTTCCAACTCGAAAGTCAGAATCTCCCTATAAAAACCAGATCCCCTTCAAACCTACAGTTGGAATCTCCTCAGAAAACAGGCCCAGGATTCCATTTCTACTGAGGTCCCAAGTTAAGAAGAAAACCATTAGTATGGAGATTTTATGCAATTGGTATAATTTTTTCTCTAAAAAGCCAATTTTTTTGGAGTTTGAAGCCTAAGATTATGGAGTTTTTTTGAAAATTGTTTTTGGGAAAATCAAAATTGTTCATCTTATCTTGGAGTGAAGATTTAAAGTGAGAGAAACTAGAGAGAGGAAGGTTGGGGATGTGGAGAATGGAGCTTTGAAGGTTACAACCATGACCAATTTTCAATATGCAGAGATTTGGATCAGTTTACCAAACAGCCAACCAAATAACATCATATAGGGAATAAGGTACCTACCAAACAACTAAAATAATATTATGCAGATTAGATTAATTGTGGAAAAAATACTCTACCCGTGATAAAATTAACTATAACAGACCTTTTATTCTACATTTATAATTGTTTTTAAGGCCACATGGTTATTCATAAATTCTTTTATATAGACCTTCCTTTTGGTTTATGGAACTTTTTTTATTCAGGATTGTAATGGCTTATGTGCTTGTGATTAATGGCAGTGCTCAATGTGCACTGTGCAGTAGAGGAAAAAGTGGTTTCAACCCCATTTCAAATAGAATGCTAACTGCCACTTATAAGTGGTGTTTTGCATTTCCATGCGAATGAGATTGCTTGCCCAGAATCAACTAGCTTCCACAACCAGCACGACTTACGCATTGCTCCCCATAATGGGTTCCGAAAGCATTCCCAAATGCAGCATTAGTATTTTAGGTTTTGCAGTATTTTGAAAGCAGCAAGTGGATTTAGTTTACTTTCATTATGTACTAGTTAGATTCATCATTGACTTACTTTCAAATAGATTGCAAACTCCCACTTATTAGTGGTGTTGTGCATTTCCATGCGAATGAGATTGGGTGTCCCGAACCAACTAGCTTTGACCACCAACAGCATCCCATGCTCTGCTCCCCGGAATGGGTTCCAAAAGCATTTCCAAATGCAGCATTAGTATTTTAGTTTTTGTGCTATTCTGGGTGTAGCAAGTTGAATTAGTTATGTTCATCATAGATTAGTTAGATTCTTGGACTTACTTTCCATGTGTCGTTGATTTTAGATATTTGGTTTGGTTTGCTAGCTAACATCTTATATTTTGTGGTATTTAAACAGAACAAGGCTCAGCTTGTGATTATTGCTCATGATGTGGATCCCATCGAGCTTGTTGTTTGGTTGCCAGCTTTGTGCCGCAAAATGGAAATCCCTTACGCCATCGTAAAGGGGAAGGCTCGCTTGGGCACTGTGAGTTTCTCACTGATATCTTTTTAACTTCTACAAGTGATATGTGGTATATGGTGCACCATGGCGAATTGTCATCCATTGGGAACTTGTGTTAATGTCTGTCAGTTATTGCGAATGACTGGTGGATACTCCTGTTGTGTACCATATACTATACGGTGTTGTGCAATCTTTCTCGTGTCATTCTTCTGTGACCTGTGGTTTATTTTGTAATGGAATGAGAAGAATGGTGTTCTCACTTGGATGACATTACTTGTTTTGATAGATTGTGCACAAGAAGACAGCTGCAGTCTTATGTTTGACCTCAGTGAAGAATGAGGATAAGTTGGATTTCAGCAAGATTGTGGAGGCAATCAAGGTATGGTTTGTTTGTTTTGTTTGTTTTTCTTTTTGTACTGATCAGATACTGATTTGTGGGCATGAAACTTTCAAGGAATAAGAAACTGTGAAACATTAGAGGGCAAATGACGTTGCGAGCATAGCTGGAGTTTGAAAATGATAATTAAATTGTCATACAATGATGACAAAGAAAATGAAAAATTATTAAAAAGCAAACACTGAATCTATATATACAAATATACACACATAAATATCCCCTCTGATTTACCCCAAAAAAAATATATACACACATATATGAAAAAATAATATGTAAGCCCATCGGCTTATTCTACAGCATGATCTGCTTTGAAAAGTGGGGATCTGGTAGATCCTAAATTTTGCACGTGTGTATATCTCATCTGAAGTGATTTAAAAATCTTTGTACTTGAATTTGCCCAAAAAGGAGTCAGAATGAGTGCCATTTTTGTTGAAATGCGGCCGTCCATTTGATTTACAGCGGATCTAGGCCTTCCATATTCCCTTTTTTTTAAGTGATAATTTTTTAAATAAGGACTGCAAAATTTTGTTGTGGAAAATCCCTTTAGCTTATAAGATTGTTGTTCCTTATAGAATATTTTCCTTTTGTGTGTGTGCATATATGTGTATGTGCATGTGTTATGTGCATGTGCATCTGCATGTGTGTTTTGTGCATGTGCGTGTGTGTTTGTGAAAGAAGAATGGAGGGGGGGGAGAGGGTCTGCATTATGGTAGGGTGTCATTGGAAGAAAACAAATTAGCAGCATTTATAATCAGTTACATGTCGTCAGTAGTTGGATTCTATTTTCCGTGTTTTTTGGTTTTGCAGGCCAATTTCAACGACAAGTATGATGAATACCGCAAGCGATGGGGTGGGGGCATCATGGGCTCCAAATCCTTGGCCAAGACCAAAGCTAGGGAGAGGCTCTTGGCCAAGGAAGCAGCTCAGAGAATGACTTGAAGAAAGGGAGCATTTTGCTTCTGTAAATTTAGAGCAAGGAAGAGTGTTTGCTCTTTTCTTGTCACCCTGTTTCTTGGTTTTAGATTTTCTTGATTTCAATCTCATCATCATTTCATCAGCATCTTCGAGATTAGGTTTTTTGTGTTTTTGAGCATGAGCTGAATCAGGTATCTTCAACTTTGATTGTATCCGTGCCAGTTTTCCGTGGGAATATATTTTGCTACTTGATATGCCTTCTCTCTCTCTCTCGTTCTTTTTCGTTTTTGTGGATGTTTGCAATGCGATACTGATTTAATTTATTGAAAAAATAAATTCTGATTAGCAGGGTTATACAATTGCAGTGATTCTTTCAATGTTTGATACATGGGGTTGTTTGATACCTTGAAAATAATTCAGAATGTACATGCGGTTGTTTGATGGCTTGAAAATAATTCAGAATGTACATTGTTAATCTCTCCTCATATATAAGATGAATGGCAATGTACTTGATATTGAATTGGCTATGCACATGGTGACACTAGATTTGCCACTTATATGCATGGTATTGTATGCTTTCTGTTCCGGTGTGTGAAATTTTAAGAGACACCATGTTCTCCCTGTGCCCATTAAAGACTAACCAGCATACCAGCTTGGTGCACTGCTTGATATTGATGCTACTGACTGCTTAGACTTCAATATTTCAGGATTGATACTAAAGGTATTCAAAGTTAATTTTGGGAAAATTATGGTTACGCCCTTGAAATATACTTGGTAGACATTCAATTACTCAATATTTTTCATATCAAACTCTTAATCTAATTTTTTTTTTTTTTACCCCCGTAAATGAAAGAGGTGTAATTTTTATGATGAAACTATCCTTTTTAGTACACGTACCCTCGTTTTTTATGATTCTTTTTTAGTTTTTTTAGGAGTATATTGCTTGTAGTTTTTGTACGCTTTTTTCTCATTGGGGAATTCTTGATGGAATTTGTTGTTAAATCAAGAATATTAATTTGCTCCCATTGTTAATGCATTCATCTTTAAATCAAAATTCAATAATATTAAGTTAGTGAAGAAATAAAGTTATAGGGAAGAAGTTTTTTTGAAAAGCTTTTTTGAAAAACAGATAAAATACGGATTTAAATCAGCTCCATTAAAAAGTCGTGATTTTTTTAAGATCTTTTGAAAAAATTGGAGTTCTAAATGTATTTCAAAAAATCAGATTTTTTTTTGAAAAAATCGTGTTTTAATAAGAGACTTGCTAACCATGGTTTTAACAAGTAATGGAGGGTTGCAAAGGTAGTTTAGTATTTAACATATGGGAAAGTAGAAAATGAAACAATTTACTTTTTATACAAGGTGGTTACATTAATCTTGACTATTGGATGTGAAATTGGGTTGTTGTAATTATTCCGTTGATCAAAGCTCAAACTCCAAAAGAACTTTTTTCGAACTTTGTGACATATTTAAGTTATCCAATTTTACATGAAATGGTTATAAAGAATTGTGATCAGCCTGTATCAAAGGTAAATGATTTCATTGTATACAATCTCTTGACATATTAACTTTTTGATTAGGGGGTAAAAGCAAAGAAAAACCAATAATTGTGTGAGATATGAAACTATTAAGGGGTTGGAGGTATATAAATTATATTTCAGAGGGTATCCATAATTTTCCCTTGTGGCTATTAGCGCATCTAAGTGCTATCTTTTAAGTAATCCTTACCACTAAAATGTTCATTGTTTAGTAAATTTTATTTATGTTTGAATGGTAAGTATAATTCATTGAGATAAGGTTGAAGACTCCTCTCCCCTGTAGAGCGAGAACAATCTCGTCCATGATAGTAGTCCAAGCCCAAGGCACATTCTCTGAGTCTTTGCACCAAACAATAATATTGGTAGCGTCCCCTTCAATGATCAGGTGTGAATTACCAGAATGTATCATCGACACTCCTACCTTCAAAGCCCAATGCTCAGCCTCATTACTACCACATAAATGCATGCGACCTTGGTAGTGCCACAGGTTGCTCCATCTGAGTCTCGCAGAAGTCCATCAAAACTAGCTAATTTGTTCATGGATTTTGACACTGCTGTCAAAACTCAGCTTGACCCAACCTACTGGTGGCGCCTTCACTGGTTTGATTTGATCGAGTAAGGCCTTTTTGCTTGAAGCATATGATCGCCTTAAAATGGGTGAAGAGGTTTTCTCTTGGGATGGGTCAAAAGGAAGATAGAGCTTGTGCCAATGTTGTCACTAAGACTCAAATGGACCGGGACAACTAGAAAATATCTTTTCTTTTGCCCTCTTTTTTTCAAAGTTATGAGATTTCATTCATTCCAAATGTTCCATAGCACAACCGCTAACAAGATTCTCTAAATAATCAAGCCAGAAGCTGTAAAGTTAGGAGACCATATATGCTGAAGCATCTGATCTATGCGATTATGCTTGATCCATGTCCTCCCAGATAGATTATGTACCCATCCCCACAATGCCGACACAAAAGGACAACAAATGAAGATATGATAAGTGGAAAGGGGTCTTCGATGTCCAAGAAGCCACAAAAAAGCTCTCACTATGTGTGGGACTTAACAGTTCCACAATTGGTATACCTTGTTATTTTCTTCAATATAGCGTTCACAGAATATAGTATCATAGAGAGAGTTGATTGTGAAAATGCCATTGGGTTCCAGGGTCCACACCAATTTGTCTGGCCTCTTTGGGCAATAGAAAATTCACATATCAAGGAAAGTAGGGCTAGGAACTGTTGTTCCACTCCATTTTCAACTCTTTTCATGTCAAGCGTAATATCAGAGTTCCAGTTCCCCAGCTGAGACAATTTCTTACACTTTAGCGATCTTCTTATTAGAGCTCTTGTATAGATCTGGGTATGTGATCTTGAGGGAATATTGGCTGAGCCATTTGCTGCACCAGAACCTCGTTTTGGCTCCATCACCAACCACAATTATGGTTTAAGCCAAGAAGAGGATTTTGATCAAGAAAATGCCTCTCCACACCCAAGAAACTGAAGACTTTTTTGGCCTTTGTCTGGTAATGAAACCGTCGGTCCCAAAAATCACTGATTCCCAGAGCTGGCCTTGTTGTCTAGACAACCTCTACCAAAACTTTGTCAAGAGTGCTTCATTAACTGCTGCTAATTTCCTGATGCCCAACAACCTCCTTTTTTCTGTAGGCATACACAGGTCCATTTGAGGAGGTGAAACTTCTTCTTATGTTGACTACCACTCCATAAGAAATTTCTCATTAAAGATTTTAGCTTCTTAATTACTCATGTTGGTGCTCTGAAAAGCGAAAGGTAATAAATAGGCAGGTTTGCTAAGGTGGCTTTAATGAGGGTAATGCAACCCCCTAAAGAGAGATATCTGGATTTCCACCCATCCAATTTGTGCTGAAATCTTGGAATGGGTGGGTCCAATGCGAATGTGACAACTTGGTGATGGCGAGTGGCAGGCCCAAATACTGAGTAGGGAAGGCGTTAGTGGCACCATGCAGCCCACCCATTTACCTCTCGATCCTTGCAACTAATTCCCCTAGTTTTGCTCATATTTATTCTAGCCCTGAACGCCTGCTCATAACATTTCAGAAACAACCATGCATTGCGAATGTTTACATATGTCAGCTTCAACAGTAGAAGAGTGTTGTTTACATATTGAAGATGGGCTAATGATTGTCCATCATGCCATGCTTGCAATCCACTAATCATTTCACTCCTCACTACCCCTTCCATCATCTTGCTAAAGGACTCCGCCACCAAAGTGAATAGGAAGGGCGATACTTTATCGCCCTACCTAATGCCCCAGGAAGACTTGAAGTAACCACAGGATTTACCAATCACAATAATTGAGAGATGGATGGATGCTAGACAACCTCTTATCCACCTTCTCCAAATCACCGAAGCCTATAAGCTGCATAATCTCATCTAGGTAATCCAATTCAACTCGATCATACACCTTCTAGATATCCAGTTTCAATATGACCCCTTTTAGCCCCGTCTATGCTATGGTATGGATCACTTCTTGCACGATTAACACTCCATCAATTATTTGTTTATCTATTATGAATGCAGCATGGAGCCCTCTACAATCAAATGTGAAACTTTCCTCAGCTAATTTGTCAAAACTTTAGCCAGAATCTTGTATATTGCTGATAGGAAGCTGATGGGTTGAATGTCTTGAAGTGATTCCAGATTTACCTTTTTGGGAATAAGGGTGATGAATGTGAAATTCATGGCATTGCTTATGAATCCATCAAACTCAAATTGGTTGATCCATCGCATTAGGTTTGGTTTCACCAAATCCAAAAATTATTGAAAAAAGGAGAAAGGGAAACTATCCAGCTAGGGGATTTGTCTCTGGGCAAAGTGAAGGTCGCTTCCTTTACTTCTTCCATTGAAAAGGCTTGCTCTAGGGCTCTGGCATGGACTTCTGGAATTGTCTTGAATGGGAGATCTTCAAGCTAAAAGGGAAGACGAGGTTCTGATGCAAAAGATCTTTGGAAATGGTATACAATTGTCTCTTCCATGGCCCTATTGTTATTGTCCTCATAGTCTACTCCCTCTTAAGCCGTTCAAATTATATTGTCTTCGTCAGGAATTTGCAATGGCATGAAAGTATTTCGTATTGATATCCCCTTCCTTGACCCATTTGAAGCGGGAGCACTGAAACCAAAAAATTTCTTCCTTTCTTAACAAGTCATCCAATTGGTCTTTGAGGTCCTCTCGGGTTTGAACTTGAATAGGGGCCAAACCACCAGAGATTTATTCTAGGGCGTTAAGTTATTCCATGCTATTGGTGGTAGTAGCAATCGTGTGAGCGAATGTGCCGAAAGTGCAGTTTCCCAACGTCTGAGTTGTTGTTTGAGAAGTTTTCGTTTGCAGGTTGAGATGTGTCTAGGCGAAGCCTTGAAAGGTACATTATTCTATGTATTTGTTACAAGCTTCATTAACGATTGTTCTCTTAGCGACATGAGGTCAAACCGGAAAGGGAAAGGGCCATAGGATTCCCCTTCGGTATTGAACAAAAGCGGAATATGGTCCAAGGTATTATGAGGTATGGTTTTGAGCAAGTAATTTGGCTTCCCACTCTTCTGAGATTAAGATTTGATCAATTTTGGACATTTGCAATTGGGTGGCAGAATTGTTACTCCAAGTGAATTGCGTGGCAATAATATTTAGATCCATCAAAACATTACATGTAATGAAATTGTCAAACATTATCATTGCTGAATTTGGCCTAGCTGCTGTTAAAAATTCATGTAGCCATCTAGTTTGATTAAGATCCCCCATTCCACACCATGGCATATTCTCTCTATTGATAAGGGCTGAAATATAATTAAAAAAACCATCCTTATTGCAAAAGAATTTGGGCAAAAAATATTAGCTAAACACTAGTTGAAAGAGGCTAAAAAGTCACAGATAATGACAACCATCAACAAGAAACATCCAACAATTAACCCCCAAAATAGTGAGATCCTTGTTTCAAGGTGTTAAATTGGTCAAACCTGTGGTGTTAGAAGGTGACTCATTGAATGTTATTAGGTAGATTAAAAAAGAGGCGGAGTTCCCTTGGACACTACATGAACTGATTAGGGAGGTGGACAAGGAGCGTTGTAGTATGACAGTAACTATGGTGCATGTATATAGAGAATCTAAAATGGAGGCTGATCGGTTAACTAAAGCTGGAGTTGCTGCTGAAGATTTAAATGTTGTAATACTTTAGATTTTTTGTTTACTTTCTCATCTCACGCTGTAATGTTTAGTTGTATGATTTGTTGATGACTCTTGTATGATGTTTTGGTTACTGTTGTTGCAATAAAATTCTTTACTGATTCTCAAAAAAAAAAAAGAAGCCTCGATGTGGGCATGTTAGGTGTGCTAGGGTTGCTTCTCTATGTTTGGATGTGCATATGGGCACCCTGAATAAGGGCTGGGAGCATCTCATTCAAATAATATATCAAACATACATGCGAAATCTCTCTCCCTTTCTCACTCTCTCGAATTTTTGTTTGCCTTCTAAAATTTGTGGTGATTCTCTCAAGCTCTTAAATTTTACTATTTGTACATATTATTTCCGAGATTAAATATATAAGATATTTTTATTGTATAAATAAATCCGTCATAAATAAGGAGTAAATATTATCTTGAGAAAAAACCATCAAAACATGTCTCCGACCACCTTTTGTGCTTTGATAGTTATAGTTGTTCACTGATGGCTATGTCTCTGTCTTGAGCTGCGCATCTCCTCTTAACACACTAATTCTTATTTGTTTTCTTGTGGTTTGCTTAATGTGCCCTCATTTCACCCAAGCCATAAATCCAATCTTGCTCACATTCTAGTGATTCGTATGCAATTCTATGGAACTTTACAGATGATGACATTGTTAGCCCAAATACAGTGGATCTTTATGATTTTCATAAGATAAAGAAGAAAGTTGGAACTTTCTTCTTTATCTTAGCCATCAAGCTTATCAATCTTCACTAAATCAGTCAATACAGCTCTAGGATTAGCCATTTTTTATACAAATTGAAAACCCCTAAGTACCAATTGTTAGCCCAAATACAGTGGATCTTTATGATTTTCAAAAGTGGATAGAGCTATATCAACATGCAAGATCGGCTTTGAACTCAATCAGAAATATCAACAAACATATGGTATGCTATTCTTATCAAAATACCCACAACAAGTTGCTGTAAATTCTTTGGAACTCAAGAGGATGTACAAATATTCCTAAGCTTGTAATCCACTAAAGAATCTTCAACGAAAAATTAATTGCAGCTATAGATAAACCGTTCTAAGCAATCCAAAAGAAATTTCCAGCAAGCATGTACCCATTAAAAATCATTCAAGCGATATAAGAAAATACCCAATAACTATTTTCTTTGCTCATATAATACTTCCCAACCTTCTTGTAGTATTTCTAGATGCATAAGATAAAGAATAAAGTTGGAACAAACTCACCAAAACCTATGAATTTGTAGGCACAATTTGATAGCCTTTTAGAGAGAGAGTGGCTGGAAATTGGTTTTTCAGTAAGATATAACTCAAGATGAAGCACAACTTTCCTGCAAACAGTTATTGGCAATAATATATATATAGAGAGAGCTTCTTCGAGATGCAACACGGTGCTTGGGTTGATCCTGTGATTCTGGAGGGCTCTTACAGAGATGAGAGACACGTCCCTGTTCCCAGCTCACCAGGAAGCATAAGAGAGAGAGAGATTTTAAGGACAGAAGGAGAGCTCGTGCATGATGCCCCAGCCTCCCAAAACCCTTTCCATAAATATAGCTACAAAAGGGAAAATAGAGAGAGATACATGTAGAGAGAGAAATGACAAATGTTGCCTTTCAACGGCCACTTATCCCTCTCTTTACATGGGTCTTTCTTTTTCTCTGCACAAAGCACTAGCTAATTTTAAAATACTTTTTGAGTGGGGAAGAAAAGAAAATAAATAAATCAAAATTTGGGCCCTTATTTTATAAATATTTAAAAACACAATTTTCTTTAACATTCCCCCACTTGCTTCAAATATTTATAAAACCATCATACAAACTTTTTGTAGCTATATAGAAGTTGCTTGAGCTGTAGATCCTCAAACAACAAATCCATCTACACATATGATCCATTCACTCAATGGCATCAACCACACACATTACCACGCTCATCAATTGTTGTGACGTATTGCATGATCATCAACTATATCATGAACTTCACCTACATGCATGTAGATTAGTGGCCTTTCTCTCTCTCGTTAGTGTCTTCCTAAAAGCATCGGACAATCACACCGTGATACATACATCACTAAAAGAATCATTGCCACGTAAAAAATGTGAATAACCATCAATACAACGAATCATGCCATGATCCCATAAGGATCCTCAAACTATCTAAACTAGCCGTCGTAAAGTGGAAAACGGTGTCTATAAGACATGCCAACTGGAAGTCATGCTCAGTGAGTCATGCCAAATACAAATGTCCAGTTTGGCCATCACAATGTGGATAACAGAGTCAAAAGGCTGCTCGTCAGAGGTTATGTTTAACTGTCAAAATATCCAAACTAGACATCACAGTACAGAAATACGAAGTCAAAAGACTACTAGCTGGATGTCATGGTCAATAAGTCATGCCAAATATAATTGTCCAATCTAGTCTTGCAATGTGGAAAACAGAGTCAAAAGACTGCTCGCTAGAGGTGGTTTGTAACACATACCCCTTCGAGGGATTTCACCACATACGAATCATTAAATGTCGGAAGAATATCTTAATCACCCTCGGAGGGCACTTACACATGCCACACAGGCGTCATCACCACAAGGCAGATATGCTACACAAGCATCATCGCCACAAAGGCGGATATGCCACACAGGTGTCATCGCCACAAAGGCGGATATGCCACATAGGCGTTATCGCCACAAAGGTAGATATGCCACATATGTGTCATCGCCACAAAGGCGGATATACCACACAGGCATCATTGCCACAAAGGCGGATATGCCAAACAGGCGTCATCGCCACAAAGGCGGATATGCCACACATGTGTCATCGCCACAAAGGCAGATATACCATACAGGCGAAGGGTAATCACATAACATCCCACATGCTCAATAGCTGCACCACAAAGGCTCATTATAGGTGTATCATAAGAAACCTGTGGATCTCAATCCCATACCCCTTACACTCTTTTCATGTGTGTTTATGTTGATACCTATAGTCAACAGGTCAACTATCATGAAATCTGTGTGGAGATACATTACCTATATATCCTTTTGTCCCACAAACTCTCCCACGGAATGATACTTTCTATCAATGTGTTTTGTAATATTGTGGTACATAGGATATTTAGAAATGGATATAGCAGCTTGGTTGTCACAATAAATAACTATTGGAGTGCTCTCAAATGTAGCCGATGGTATCTCACTGAGTAATTTTCTTAAATATATTGCTTCATTGGCCGCCTCATATAAAGCAACATACTCTGTCTCCATTGTTGATTGTGACCTACTTTTTTGTGTATGGCTGCCCCATGATATACATGCTCCTCCATAAGTGAAAAGCCATCCAGATGTAGATTTAAATTCATCCTCTCTGCCAGCCCAATTGGCATCACTGTAGTCTTGCAATTTTAATTTTACCATTCCATAGTATATGCTATAATTGGTTGTCTTTTTTAGATATCTAAATATTCTCTTTACAAGTTTCTAATGCTCTATGCATGGGTTACTCATATAACGGCTAGCAACCCCCACTGCATATGCTATGTTAGGGCGTGTGCAGTTCATCAAATAGTTTAATGATCCTACTGCTTGTGCATAAGAGATCTTTTCCATAATTTCTTTTTCTTTATCAGTCTTAGGACACATGTCCTTGGACAGTTTACAACCTTTCTCATATGGGGTTCCCATTGGTTTAAATTCATCCATTCTAAACTTTTTCAGTATCTTTACAGTATATAATTCTTGACTTAAGTAGAGTAATATTCTCTTCTTATCTCTTGTAATTTGCATGCCAAGAATCTGGTCTAGTTCTGCTAAGTCTTTCATCTCAAATTGTAAAGATAACCACTCTTGGTATCTTTAATAACCTTAGGATCACTGCCTGTAATGATAATGTCATCTATATATAGCACTAAAATGAGATGACTGCTCCCACTACTTCGGATGTATACACAATAGTCATCACTAGTATTAACAAAGTCATAGTTCAACGCCTCATAAAACTTTAAATACCATTGTCTTGATGACTGTTTAAGTCCATAATAACTTGCACTTTGCATTATTGTTCTTTAGACTCGAAACCCTCGGGTTGCCTCATAAATATCTCTTCCTCTAATTCATTATTGAGGAATGTTGTCTTTACATTCATTTGATATATGTCATAGTTATAATTGTTTGATATTGCTAGTACAATTCTATTAGATGACTTTCTAGCAACATGGGAGAAAGTTTATTTATAATCTACCCCTTCTACTTGGGTAAAATCCCTAACAACAAGTCTAGCTTTATACCTATCAATTGTTCTATCTAGATTCAGTTTTTTAGTTCCAACTAATGACTTTACAGCCTTCTGGTAGGTCCACTAAGGTCCATGTCTCATTCTTCATTAGTGAGTTATATTCATCTTGCATTGCTTCCATCCAATTGGATGCCTCTGATGAGCTTATGGATTCATTATCAAGTTCTACATTATACCCATAGTAGCCATCCAAGTAACTAGGTCTTTTAGTTTCCCTAGTACTTTTTTAGGCTCAACCATAATTAGAATACGATTAATACTACCAGGGTTCTCATAGGAATCACTAGGCTGTCACATTTCTTCTTCTTTTTCCTCTGTAATTTTAGGTTGTTTTCCCTTTGGAATTACTTCATTCTCAAAGAAATGAGCATCTCTACTTTCTATGATAGTTTTAGTCGCATGATCATAAAATCTATACCCTTAGAATGACTAGAGTACCCAACAAAAGTGCATTGTCTGATGATCCCATGTTCATTACAGAAATTTTCAAATTCAAGTGAAATAAATTCTCCTCCTCTATCACTTCTTAAAATTTTAATCTATTTATCTAGTTGATTTTCTACTTCCATCTTATACTCTTTAAATTTTTCTAAAGCTTCACTTTTATGAGAAATCAAATATGTATATGTATATCGTGAATAATAATCAATGAAAGTGATAAAATATTCATGTCCTTCAAAGGATTTAGCATTTAATTTTCCTCAAATATCAGTATGGACTATATGTAGAACACTTTCAGCCCTTAATCCCTTTGGGAATGGTTTTCTATGCATCTTTCCTTTTAAACAGTTCTCACATTTAAATGTATCATTTTCCTCATAAGGAATTAATTTTTCTTTCATCATTCTAGACAATTTTTCATAGCCAATATGTCCTAATCTTCTATGCCATACAATGAAGCTTTCTTAGAAAGAAGAATCAACAATATAAGAGGAAGATGATTTCATTTCATTAATTTCAAGTTTATACAAACTGCCACAAAGAGAAGCCTTGGCCACTTTTACACCATCATTAAGAAAGGTTATATTCCCCCCTTTTACATTCACTTGGACCCCATTTTTATCTACCTTAGACAAAAAAATGAGATTACGCCTCATATAAAGGGCATAGAGGACATCAATAAAGGTAAGTGTACCCTCACTAGGAAGAGGAAGCTTCATAGGCGCCTCGCCAAGAATGTGGACCCAAGAGGAGTTTCCCATATAGAGCTTCCAATCACCAACTTTCTTCTCTTTGAAGTCCACCACGTGCTCCTTGCTTGTAGTGATATGCCTTGTTGCACCCGAGTCAATCCATCATCCATCGGATGGGGTAACCGTGAGAGACTCTTCTATTATGAATGCAACATCCTTTGGGTAATTGGCTTCTCCTCTCTCCATCTTCTTTGGTGGGGCCTTACAAAATTTAGCAATATGACCAAGTTTGTTACAATTAAAACATCTTCTTGACCTTTTAAAGAATTTTTCCTTTTTATTGTCTTTTTTTTTGTTCCCTCATTGTTTTCTTTATTTTCCTTTCTCTTCTTAAGATTGGGTCTAGCATAATTTGTTTTAGAAGCCAAATATACGGGCTGATGGGCTCTTTCATTTTTCTCTTTAGCCCTATCACTCTCTTCCATCCTCTTAAATCATCAAGGGTGTGGATGCTACCATTGTGGCATAAGTTTTTCTTAATGCCTTTCCATGAAAAAGGGAGATTTTCAATTATCTTCATGATTTGATGGCGCTCGGATATGGGTTCTCCATAACCAGCAAGTTGGTTAGTCATAACATTCATGTCATCAAAATATTCCAGCGCCGATTGGTTTTCTCTCATTTTATGTTGGTTATATCTTTCATAAAGTTCATGTTTTGCCATATTATTGTCCTCAATGTGCCTTTTCTCAATAGCCTCCCATAAGTCTTTAGCATTAGCGTAGGGTTCAAAGACCTTATGCAATCTATCACTAAGGCAATTCAAAATGGCATCTTTACATGTAAAATTATCATTTTTCCATTTCAACTATTTTTGTCTCTCTCTAATTGTAGAGTCATCATCAGGTTCAGTTATATTTTTTCTTCAATTACATACAACAAACCCATATTATGCAGCGAATAAGATACTTTACTTTTCTAAAGTGAGAAATTATCGTCATCAAGCTTATCAATCTTCACTAAATCAGTCAATACAGATCCAGGATTAGCCATTTTCGATACAAATTGAAAACCTCTAAGCTCTGATACCAATTGTTAGCCCAAATACATTGGATATTTATGATTTTCATAAGTAAATAGAGCAATTCAACATGCAAGATGAGCTTTGAACTCAATCAGAAATATCAACAAATATATGGCATGATATTCTTATCAAAATGCCCACAACAAGTTGCTGTAAATTCTTTGGAACTCAAAAGGACGTACAAATATCCCTAAGCTTGTAATCCACTAAAGAATCTTCAACCAAAAAATCAAATGCAGCTATTGATAAACTCTTCTAAGCAATCCAAAAGAAATTTCCAGCAAGCAATACACCCATTAAAAATCATTCAAGCGATCTAAGAAAATACCCAATAACTATTTTTTTTGCTCTTATAATACTTCCCAACCTTCTTGTAGTATTTCTAGATGCATAAGATAACGAAGAAGGTTGGAACAAACCCACCAAAACCTATAAATTTGCAAGCACAATTTGATAGCTTTTTAGAGAGAGAAAGTGGCTGAAAATGAGTTTTCTAGCAAGATATAACCCAAGATGAAACACAACTTTCCTGGAAATAATTATTAGCAATAATATATATAGAGAGAGAGCTCCTTCGAGATGCAACACGGTGCTTGGGTTGATCCTGTGATTCTGGAGGGCTCTCACAGAAATGAGAGACACGTACCTGCACCCAGCTCACCAAGAAGCATAAGAGAGAGATAGAGATTTTAGGAAGAGAATGAGAGCTCATGCATGATGCCCCAGCCTCCCAAAATCCTTTCCATAAATATAACTACAAAAGGAAAAATAGAGAGAGACACATGTAGAGAGAGAAATGACAAGTGTTGCTTCTCAATGGCCACTTGTCCCTCTCTTCACATGGGTCTTTCTTTTGCTCTACACAAAGCACTAGCTTATTTTAAAATACTTTTTGAGTGGGGAAAAAAAGAAAATAAATAAATCAAAATTTGAGCCCTTATTTTGTAAATATTTAGAAACACAATTTTCTCTAACAGACATTGTATGGTTTAGTGCATGATTAAAGCACTTGTTCAATTTTTAAGCCATACACTAGGACATAAACTAAGTACTTAGTACACAAAGAAACGGTTTAATTGTGTACTATGAGTGTTCGTTGAGCTTGGTTTATAGCAATATGCAAAACCACGATTCGGGGATGGGACTTGGCCCATGCCTGAGCTGAGTAACTTGGGTTGAGTCAAGTTAAGTGGTGGGCTGAGTTTGAATTACTCGGCCTGGACGGGCCGAGAACGGCCAAGATAAAAACGTGCTAAAAAAAATAAAACAATACAAAAAAGAAGAAAAAAAGGAAAAATATGTTTAAAGTAAAACAAAGAACATTTTAATGAGGTTGAAAAAGTAGTAAAAAATAGGTTTTGAAAAGTCAATTTGTAAAGGGATTTTTTAGAAATAATCCAAAAATATAAAAATATAAAAATAAGTATTCATGGCCCCAATACTTTCTAATACCCAACACTTTTTAATCTTTGTCAAAATGATAGAACATACGAAAAAAAAAAAAAATTACAAAAACATTTCTTATTTTTTCAAATTTTTTAATTTTTTTTTAAATTTTTTAATTTTTTAAGATGTCCAAGTTAGACAACCCAACTTGAGGAAACTCGAACTTGCCAACATGACGAGTCCAAGCTACTCGGGCGTGTCCAAGTTGACTCGGTTGGCTAGGCCAAGTTTTTCTGGTTTACATTTAACTATTTTAAGTAAAGTACTGCTTCTCTAAGTGCTGAGATAACAATCTGTAACGACACTTTAAGAGGGCAACAAGTCTCCTTTTACAATCGTTTAAGTTGAGGGTTTCAGATAGAGTTGAAGAGGATCAGGATGATTTGCCGTATGGGAGAGACAAAGAGCCAGGGGACTGCGATGTTTTGGCAGAGAGAGAGTGATGTTTTTGCAAGTTGGCACAGTTGCCATTGAGTCGTCTTTTGTACAGTCTGAAAGATGCATGTGTACAAGGGAAAAGATGAACACAATAACTGCCTTCTTTTAATAACATCCTCAAGTTGCTGTTGCCCCCACTAATAAATAATGTGATGAGAGGATCTTTGTCTGGTCCCTCCCTCCCTCTCTAATTCTTAATAATGGGAACCTTTTCTTTGCATATGCTCCATCACTATCATGTAACAGTAGTGGTCACTCTCTTATTAAAACAAAAAAATAGAGACAAAATGGAACGAACTCCAAGCAGCATCACTTAACAATTCCATTCAATCGTTTTCAGAGTTTGTTCTGTATACTGTCTAAATATTAAATGGGATTGTATGCAATGAAACCATTTACCTATGTGAAAAGTTTATACAGAGCCGAGACTCTAAACAATCAAATAAGAGCCTATCTCAAAAGTTTCACTAGAAGAGGTTGTTTTGTATGCCCAAATATCCTCAAATTGATCATCTCGACATCGAGATGCATGGACACGAGAAAAAATGGATTTCAAGTTTTGAAAATAGTGTATTTTGTCATGTATTTTTGGACCGTCAATTTTCAAGATTTTTAAGTTTTTATAGATTTGTCGATCTATACTATTTTTGAAGGTTTAAACTTTGTAAATAAAAATAAAAATACATTTTAAGGCTATCACAAAAATTTCAAGGATTAAAACCACATTTCTCAACACTATTTTAAGGTAGGCTCTAATTTGATTGTTTAGAGCCTAGGCTCTATACAAACCACACCTTTTACCTATTGTATAAGGAGGTCACGATTACTTATAACCAGTGGTTTAAAAAACGGATCAGTGGCCCTGATCGGACATCCTAACAACCCATCCAGATCGGTGGATCGGAGATTCGGATTGGGAATCGGCCGAATCAGTCGGATTAAGCTGTAAAAAAAATATAAAAAAATTATTAAAATTTATTATAAATATTTTTTTTAGGAATCCAATAAGAAATCGAAGTACTATATTATTAATTTTTATTTTTTTCATCAATATGTGAATATTGAGATATTTTTTCTCTATATGAACTTATTTTAACCATTAAATTACATCACACAAAATAAAAATCATAGAACTATCATGGATGAAGTATATAATCATACATGGACTACAATAAAGAATGATTTTTTTATAAGAACATATTAGTTTTTTTGACAAAAACCTTTTATTTTTTTACAAGAAATGTTTGTCATATTACATTTTTTTTTTGTTTTTAGCAAGAACCTTTTTTTTGACAAAAAATACTTGTTTTTTTTATAAGAACTTTTTTTTTTTGACATTAACTTTTTATTACTTTTTATTTTTTTGACAAAAACCTTTTATTTTTTTGACAAAAAAAAAAAAATTTGACAAGAAAATAATTGATAAGAACCTTTCATTTTTTTTAAATAAGAAAATTTTTATTTTATTGATAAGAAAAAAATTTGACAAAAAGCAAAATTGATAAAAAAAACCTTTCATTTTTTTTATAAGAAAAATTTTTGATAAAAAGCAAAATTGATAAAAAAAACCTTTCATTTTTTTCTTATGACAAAAATACTTGTTGTATATTATTTTTTTATAAGAACTTTTTTTTTTTTTGACAATAACTTTTTATTGCTTTTTTATCTTTTTTGACAAAAAATTTTTTATTTTTTTGACAAAAAAAA
>NW_006500104.1:2017674-2033948 GCF_000471905.2 Amborella trichopoda
GACAAAAAAGAAATTGATAAAAAAACCTGTCATTTTTTTTATAAGAAAAAAATTTGACCTCAAAAAAATAAAATTGACAAGAAAAATAGTTGAGAAAAGAACCCCCTTTCGTCCCAAGGAGAATGGAACCCACACTCTCCGCAGTAAGCTACATGCTACTTAATAGTATTAAAAGCGCAAATAAAATATATAATATATTAATGTTTCAAGTTAATACCTTCACATTATTCCCCATCGAAGAGGTAGAAGGAAGTTGCAGTGAATAAATATCTCTTTGTAGTTAATGAGGATAATGTGTGCGAAGTGAAGAGAATCACGTGACAAGGTGTGCGGACCTTAAGGTTCATGTACTTTTTAAAATTTACAAAAATGACCATTGAAATCTTTTTACAAAAATGCCCATTATGCTCTTTGAAGAAAATTTATAAAAATGCTTATTGAAGAATCGGCAACCGGGCGATTTTTGGTATTTCACTGGAACCGGATCGGGTCTGCCGGTTCTCAAGTCGAATCGGACGAGTCCGGTTCGACTCGCCTACTTACTTTTGAATCACTGCTTATAAAATAGTGAAACTTGATGTATCACAAAGTTCGAGAATATTTTCTTTGAAATTTGAGTTTGGTGAATGAAATAAATGCAACCAACTAATTTCATATCCAATAGTCAAGATTAACTTGTGACCACTTTGTAAGAAAGGTAAGTAGTCACGTTCTATACTTTTCCATACTAAATTCTCTCTCTCTCTCTCTCTCTCTCTCTAAGAGTTCAAATCCCCTAGGGTATGTTCCTTTGATGGAAGTTTTGTCTTTAGAAGCTGAATCTTTCGATTTTTTTGGCTCCATGGGGTTCATAGAAGGACGACTTCAACTATTTCCCACATTTTTTGTTAATTCCCTAGGCATGAACCTTCTCCTTGGGGTTTAGATGAGTTGGGATGTCTTGGCCGTCATTTTGCTGGGCAGAAATAATCTGGACCGTGAGAATGGTGGGCCAAAAATGTGGGACCCACATATGGTGCCCCACATCATCATTCCACCTACATAATAAAGGGTCAAGATGACCTGATTAATTTAAATCCGATGGGGTGCTTATTGGGTGATTTACTATGTCGTATTAACTTGTGGGACTATATACTACACAAGATTGTTTATGGTATAATTTAATTATTATACGTGAGAATAGATAGCTTAAATTAAATTTTTGTTTTGGTTTTTAAGTGCCTGTAATGATACAATCTCAGCCGCCCATTTCATATCTAACAACCAAGAATGATTGCAACCTCTCCTTACTAATAGAAAATTTCGTGATTGCACAAGTGGTACCATAAAGAAAATGTTGAATTACATGGAGCCTCATTTTTTTGCAGCGAATCATCTCGCATGCCCTTTTTTATTCTTTTCCTAATTTTGCAGTTTGATATGGTGTTCCTATTGGCATGTCTTTTTTTTCTTTTTTTTTTTTTTTTTTTGTTCTTCTGAAATGTGGGGATGGCCGATAGGTGGAGGGACAATTTGGGTCTATCTGACATTACAAATTTCAAGCATACCTAAATTTGGGTAGTTAAATGTCATAAACATTGAACTATCATTTTATTACTATTTTTTTTAGGTCTTATGCTGAAAAGATTGGGCTTATCCAACACATTTTAGTCCATGGTGTGGTTTTTGCAACTTCAAACAATCCAATTAAGGCCAATCTCCAAATTTTATCATAACATGTATTTTTGGTGTAAAAAATTCTTAAAATTATCTGAAAATCTATTTTTATATTCAATTATAAAATTTTAAACTCCAAAAATAGTTAAAATCAAATAGATCTATAAACATACGAAACTCTTGAAAATGGACAGTCTAGATAATGTGTTGCAAGATGCACTATTTTTAGAACTCAATTTTTTTTTTTTTATATATCATACATCTCGATGTCAAGATGATCAATTAGAAGGTTTTTCAATATTAAAACAACATTTTCCAATAGATTTTGTAGATGCATATTTAATTCGTAATTTTAAAGTTGCAACCTTATATAAATTTTTCCCTTAACAATATTGGACAACTTTATGCCCTCCCATATATTAAAAATTGGATCGCTCTTTATTTGGTTTTCTTTTTCTGCTGCTGAGCATGCGATTGATATATTGGGCATAAAAACTGCATTTTGAAGCATGTCAACCCCTCAAATTTCTCTGGTCGATCCTCTCTATCTCTGCATCCCATACCCTAAAGCCTCAAGGTCTCCCCAAATTGACTTTATGCAAATTCTCTGTATTTCTATTTAATTCTTTTTTCTCGCGTGGGTTTCGTGGTTGTTTTTTCTTTATTTGTGATTGTGAGCCATTACTTTTTTTTATTTATTCAAAATAGAATTATACAATTGGAAAGGTAAATAATTTTGTGTTGTACTTTGATTTCTAATGCGTGTGTCAGAGCTTCAAGGTTTATGTTTATGCAATCGTCTAATATCTCTTCTTCTTCTTTTTTTAATTTCTTTCGTGGATATTGCTGTTGTTAATTTTATTTCATGAAAATGGTTGTTCTATTTTGGGATTTATTCTCATTTTTATTGATTCGTTTGCTCACTTGATTCTAGATAGAGAAGTGGTTTTGTGGCATGTTCTTTCTCTCTAATTTTGAGCCATTATTATTTTTTCACTTTTTCCTTTCTGTTAAGAGAAGATTTATAAGATAAAAACACCAAATTCAATATTAAATTGACCTCTTTTATTATCTAAGAAGTAGGGTTGTGCTTGTCAAACACACAAAGAGGTAGATGACGAATCTCTATCTATTTACTATTATCAATATATATATATATATAATACAACCAGATGTAACTTGCATAGTAAAATAAGTTACAATAGGTACTATATCTATAAAATATACACTTTTTATATATGATATGATACAAGATAAATACAAGATCTTCAATGATCTCTACACTCCCTCGCAAACTGAGGTCGGTTGAACAACCCCAGTTTGTCAATGAGATAGTCATAATGAACACAAGTCATTGCCTTGGTAAAAATATCTACAAGTTATTGTTGTCAAGAAATATGTGGGAGTGTAACTTCTTCAGCCGGGAATATTTCATGAATAAAATGACAATCAATTTCTATATGCTTTGTGCGCTCATGGAACACTGGATTTGATATAATATATACAATGCTAATATTATCAACATACAATGACGTAGGAGATCGATGAAGAATATTTAGGTCATGTAAGAGACCTCTCAACCAAGTAATTTCACTGCAAGCTGATGACATTACTCGATCGTTGGCTTCTACAGAAGATTTCGATGCAGTTTCTTGTTTCTTATATTTCCATGATATGAGAGAGTCCTTAAGAAATACTCACCATCTAATGGTTGAGCATTGAGTATCTAGGCGACCTGCCCAATTCGCATCAGCATAGGCTCGTGTTTGGAGAGAAGAGTTAGAGGATAAGAATTGGCATCTATGGTATGTACCCTGCAGATAATGAATGACGTGAATGACAATTGAGAGATGGATACGAGGTGGATCTACAACAAATTAGTTGACGATCTGCACTGCATGTGATATATCAAGCCGAATCATAGTGAGATAAAGTAGACTACTAACCAGTTGTTTATAAAGAGTGGGATCTGGAAGTTGGTCCCTATTATCATTTCTATATATTACATTCACCTCAATTGGTGTGTCCACTTATTTACCATCAGTTAAGTTGACTAGTTTGATCAAATCTTTGGTATACTTCTTTTAATTAACTATATATCAATAATGAGAATAATGAATCTCTAGGCTAAAAAATGTAAGTTAGTGGACCTAAATCCATTATTTTGAATGAGTGATTAAGAAGCTCTTTTAAGTATTTATATTGTCATGGTTGTCTCCTATGATAATAATATCATCAACATATAGGAGAAGAATTGCTATCCCTGAAAAACAATGGTGGGTAAATAGCGAATAGTCATAAGCACTTTGTTTCAACCCAGCATTAAGAATGACATTTCGAAACCTTTCAAATGATTTTCTTGGAGCTTGTTTTGAACTATAAAAAGATTTTTTCAACCATAGATTCGTCATGGCAATACCCCGGAGGAGGTCAAATATATATTGTCTCTTTCAAATGGCTATGAAAAAAGTGTATCTTTACATTCATTTGAGAGATAGTCCACTGACAAATAGCTGAGAGGGTAATTATTGTACGTACAGTCGTTATTTTAGCAACTAGAGCAAAACTTTCGTCATAGTCTATGCCACACTCATGTTTGTAACCTTAAGCAACTAGTCATACTTTATATCCTCAATCCATCTATCAAATTTAAGTTTCATAGAAAAAACCCATTTACTTCCAATAATAGATGTGTTAGGATGACAAGGTAGGGCGAAAATATGACCTTGCTCTGGTTGGTGAGTTGGAGGAGGCACAGATTGATTTTGCTTGCCCTGCTGTTGATGCACCAAAAGTTGTGGTGCTTTATAGGTAGAATTGGCATATGAGAAATATGATAAGAAAGGAACAGAGGACCATGTTGATTTAACAACTGAATAATAATAAAAGAGGTTTTTCGTACAGATAACATTGCAAGAAACACGTACACGATGAGCTATTGGATCATAACAGAGAAATCCCTTTTGGTCGAGACAATAACCAACAAAAACACAGATGGCTGCTTGAACAGAAAATTTTGTTCTTTGATGTACAGGAAAATGAACAAAATAGATACAAACAAAAAACATGTAAGAGAGAATAATCAGGATGAACATGAAATAATGAATAATATAGAGATTCTTTATGCAAAACTCAGGATGGGATGCGGTTTATGAGATAACTAACTTTTACTATAGCTTCAACCCAAAAACTATGTAAAATACTAGAGTCATGCATAAGGGTCCTAATAACTTCTACGATATGACGGTTTTTCATTTCATCTATACCTTTCTCTTGTAGAGTATAGGGATAAATTTTCTGTGATTGAATACCTTGAATTTTCAAATATTCTTGAAAATCATGTGATAAATATTCCTCCTCAGATTTTTACCATAAGAGTTTTATTTTTGTACCAAACAAGGTTGCAACTGTGGATAAAAAAAGTTTTAAAATGGGATAACACTTCAGATTTATGACTCATAAAATATATCTAGGTATAGCAAGTACAGTCATCAATTTATAAGATAGAATACTTGTATCCAAGTTTATTGATAGAGTTTAAAGAAAATGCTTTATTGGGCAAGAAACCAAAACGAAATAAAGCATCTAATTTATTTACATTCAGATGACCACGTCTCTGATGCCACATATGCCATTGTTTATTGGAAACAGAAAAATTAGAATTTGAAGGAGAAAAGAAATAAGCTTCATGACTTGGTTTCTCAAACTCCAAGGGAAATAGACAACTAATTCTACGCCCCTTCCCTTTCACTGTTCTGTATCATACAACCATCATGAGAAAATTGAATATTGTAACCATCATCAACGAGTTGACCCACATAGATGAGAGTACCAGTTGATTAAGGAACCAAGAGAACATTAAGTAAATGAAAATGTAGACCAAGGAAGACATAGAGTGAGAGATTATCAATACTAGTAATATCTAGTTTATTCTCATTAACTGTGATAACTGTCTATCACCATGATACATAATAGAAAATGGACTTGTGTGCACTCCATTCATATGATTAGAGGAGGATTCACACTAAGAGATAGGTGAGAGTTCATACCAAAAAAGATCATAGCAGAGAAAGCAGAAGAAATAACTGCAGATACAGAGTTTTGTACAAATTGCTTAATACCATTTGATGTAGCTATTGTCTTGGACCCTATTGTATTTGGGGCATGAATAGTATTTGTTGTAATAGACTCTGACCTTGTATCTACCATTAGTTCATTTGGTGCATCATTATCAGTTTGGTATACCCTATGAAAGGGTTTCTTTGTAGTTGATGCATGGTTGCCTTGTTGAGGACGATCTCGGTACTCCGTGATAATATGCCAAGGATGTTTGCAATAATTACAAAAAAAATTATTGTTACAATGTGATGTTATATGACCATACTCTTTATGATAATAACATTGCATCGAAGATGGATCCTTTTATGATGGCTTTCCTTTGGCCCGTTTAGCCACAAAGACACACTCTATCATTATTTCCCTCAATGGTGGCCTATATCGTAATTCTCGTCTCCTCATGATGTAACTCCCCCAGAATGGCATCTACGTAGGGCAATGTTTCGTAATTCAAAATATTGGCTCAAATGATCTCATATTCTAAGCGCGACTTCATTAGGAATTGGATCACCTTCATGTCATTATTTATCTCCATTAAGTTTTTAATGCAACAAGCAATGTTGATAGCCTTCATACTTTCGAATTCATGTTCTGTCCACAAGTTCATAAAACTAGCATAATATTCCTGAATGTTTTTTTCCTCATGTTCATAGGTAAACATATGATATTTGGTTTGGAATCACCTTGCAAGATTTGATTGTTGATAAACATTTTCCAAATATTCCCACATTTCTCTCGCAATGCGAAAGCCTCTCTAGATCCATATAATCAAGGATCTACGAGACAATTTTTGTTATGTTAATATTCCATTGTTGGGTTTCTTTAGTTTTGGATGTAGCAAGTTATGGTTCAGTTCCATCCATCAACATACCCCTACAAACTTTTTTCTTCAATAATAAATTGAGAATGGAGACGCCAATCAGGATAGTTTTTCCTATCAAGTTTTATAGTCAACACATCTCCTTTTTCAAATGTTATTAACAAATGGTGTGAGAACCCCTAATCTCAATCAAAAAAACTCTATCTAAGATCAAAACTTATACTTGATAATTACCAACTGCCCTTGAAGGAGAAGGCAACAAATAAAAAGCCTTAGTTCAAAGCGTGAGAGGTTTAATGTAACTAGAGACAATGCCCTTAAAAGATCAAGCAACAAACAAAAGGTCTTGATTGAAAACGTTAAGAGGTTAGAGAAAGAGGCCAAGAAATTCAAAACGAAAATAAAACTTGTGAGAGAAAAAGAACAACTGAGATCCGAAAATGAGAGAGAGATAGAGGGAGAGAAAGAGAGAGATGGAACTTGGTTTTCTTTACAGTCGATTCTTCGAGATAAGAGAAATTCATATATGAGAATCCACGAAAGCTTATTTGCCGAAAATTACCTTCACCAAAAAAATAGAGCTAAACGGAATAGAGCTTGTTTTCGAGCCTCATGGTGAGGTCTTTGACTCCATTCTCACTAAAGGGTAGGGGCCCAAATCCCCACTGACTTAACCAATTTTGAGAATGGCATGGGGCCTTGGTGGTAATATTGTCGAGCCTCATGATGAGGTCTTTGACTTCATTCTCACTAAAGGGTAGAGGCCCAAAATCCCCACTAACTTACCACTTTTGTAATTTAAAAAACGGATAGGGGCTCGTCATCTCCACTGAATTACCCAAAAGAAAAAAACATACAAAAAGGCAGAGGAAAAACATGTATCTATTATATGCATATGTAATACAACCAGAAGTACCTTGCACTACAACTTAACTTACATAGCAAGATAAGCTACAACAAGTAATATACATATAAAATATACACTTTCTATATATGATATGATACAAAATAAATGCAAGATATTCAATTATCTCTATAGTGTTTATTATTTTTCTCCTTGCCATTTTTTTTCCATTTAGTGAATTGGGTATCATTCATTTCTCATTTCTTGATACTATGTAAATCTTCTTTGACTTTCGAAGCACAATATTCGTGTTTTTATGAAGTGGGTTGTGTTTAATTTTGTGTAATAATTTGAAAAGATGATCGATTTTGGAGTTGCGCTTTCATAAAGGTTCAACGTGTCTTGATTGGGGCCGCCTCACCTCGATTTTATATACAATAGTTTGGGTTTTAATACTAGACACTGGTGGAGTGAGGTTGCTTTGTGGACGCTCCAAAAATATGGTGCTTAAATTGATAAGAATGTTTTAAATAAACATTAGAGTCCAAATGAATAGCCAGAGAGTAACACACTCAGAGCCAAATTCGCATGTGCATTCTATATAGAAACACAGGTTTTATATATGTATTATTAAGAACGGACCACTTCCATAATGTTACAATTTACATCAGCCTAAACTAGGTTGAATACCTTTGATTTGGGCCTTGAAACCTATACATTCGATTTTAGGAAAGAAAATGTACAGACGCATTTAAATGTAACACAATATACCAAGGGCGTATAAACCCATATACCTAAATTTAAATACATGAGTATTGGTTGTGTAGTCTGGTCCTTCGAGACCGGGCTTCAAGTAGATCAAAGTAAAAATAAGATAAACTTCTCATTCTATCTATCAGATACGTTTCAGAAGATGGTCATATATGGGACTATATTTTCACGTATTGCGTATGCAGCCACTCTCTATTTCTCACACTAAACTCTGTGATTCAATCATACCAATCTAATGGAATCGAACCCCCTCTCTGATCGACAGATGAGGTTTATATAGACTTGTTAACTAAGAAACATGAAAACTTCATTTGATAACCATAAAATTGTCATCGTCATCTTCACATTGATCTGCATCTTCATCTTTATGCGTCAATCTTCATGATGATAATCACACCATTTAACGTGATAATCACATGATTTAAATGGATTAGTATTCATGCACAGGTGTATTTTGATGATAATCACACATTTTAGTCAATTCTCAACTTCATAATATTCAAATTCAAACTCACAGATCCCAGATTCAGTAGGGCCATTGCCGAGCAAAATTAGGGATTCTGTTACTCTTTATCAAGTGATAGTTAGGCTTCTGTAGCACCACTTTGATATATCTTCATAATTCTTCAACATCTTTATAGTGATAGATCCCTTGAACATGAAACCTGGAGAGATGAAAGAGGACTTAGAGATTAACCCAATGGTTTAAGTCACACTTTAAATGGATTACAGATGAGAGAGATCTAGTCCGTCAAAATTATCCTGCACTGTCGGAAACTGCATCAGCAAAATCAATATATTTCGGATGCAAGCACTTCCAACATTTAGATCAAATAATGCCCCACCTTTTCGGGGTGATAAGGAATTAACTCACGAATCCAAAGGTCCTGGTCTCATGAAAAAATTCCTCATATCTAAAGAGAAATATCAATTGTTATGACTAGGGGGAAGCTTGACTGTAACAGACAGCTCATAAAGCTTTTGAGGCTTTAACTATCAAGGGATACGGATGATGGGCTAAGCTACCTCTAATTTGTATGAAACTTAAGGAGGACGGATATCGTGCCTCAAATATGAATTATTGACAGTTTCGACTCAATCCAAAATATAAAGTTTTTAGGGTATCGGTCAAGGCATATCCTAACTGACTATGTATATGGATGCTGGGGTTAAGCCAACTCCAAATAGTGCCCAATTTATATAATTCTTGGACTTAGAGGAATATTGGGGCCTTTTGATATATATTTTCAACGATATACCTCATCATGATATCATATTGCGAGGTTTCCTTATACCTCATCCGTCAAGTGACATACCTATAACTAACAATAGATTAAAAGAATAATATTTCGTCTCATAAAAACTCCTCCAATATTATTTAGAATGGCATATATGGGCCATAGGTATATACATCCCGGAGTTTTGTCTCAAATTGAAATGTCTCCATGATTTATTATCATCGATTGTTAGTCACGATATACATATGTGACCGATGATGGATGGGAAGCATATCATTCCATATCAAATTACTCCACTTATCATATGGAGATGCATTTATGGGCTTTAGGAGTATATGTATCCTAGAATTCATCTCATACTTAGATTGGTTTGATATCTTCTATCATCACTTGTTAGTCAATATGAACATGCCTCACTGATGAATCATTGTTATCATATGAAATATCTTTAATATCTTGTGAAGAGGCGTTTATGAACCTTGGGAGTATATGTATCCTAGAATATATCTCATATTAGGATGGTTTTAGTCCTTCTGCTATTATCGATTGTAAGTTAGGACATACAAGGGTTTGACTAACAAATCAAAACTTCAAAGGAATATTGGGGCGTTCATATGATAAATCCTAGGGCATATTATATCTTTCATATTTTCATATCCTATCATACTATATCAGAGGGCATATCTTAGCAGGTGTTATCAAGAACCATGCTCATATCTCATCCATTGGCCAAACACTTCGATTAGTGGTTCTCGATCGTATCTGGTAGTTATGATATAGTGTGTATAGTGGTCCTCGTGTCTTGCTTTGATAATGATACATGGTCTTGCACAATATTTGTATTTTTATAGTTTACATTGCATCTATATTGTGCACTACATCATTTCTATATTTGGCACGTTATTCCAGAAGAGTGCAGTGTTTTTTGTTATGAGTAACCTGTAAGAAAGCGTTTCATATTTCTATTCTACCCTTTTAACAAGTTTTGAGTTTTATTGTCATCCAGAATGTACTTACAAATATTTGAACCTAAAAGTCTATAAAATATAGAGCATAAAGAGGGCTACGTTTTTTGTCAACGATATACTATGTGAAATGAATAGGGTTTTATGCATTGGGAAATGTAGAATAAAGTAAGTGAAAGATGTTATATGGGGTTGTATTGTATCTACCAAAGCATAATGGCATAGAAAGGAGATTCACTAGAGAGGCTCACAGGTGATTCAAATTCACCATAGAATTCTCGCAGTGAAAAAATCTAGGATAACATGCAATCAGGATCAAACTCTAGACTAAGGGAGTCATAATTAGATATGTACCCCTAGTACTTTAAAGCATTAAACTCCAATTTCATGTGAGTTTAATACCCGTAAGTACGGCTTATTGAGAATATACATCACAAAGTTAACATTAGGTCAAAATTATACCTAAACAATTACCCCCTCGAATGACACACATGGATTGAAAAGTAGCGTGTGACATTCCGAAGTTCATGATGTGAAGTATATGTGGAAAGAATTCTAGAACCATGAGGCCATATCAATGCTTTCTACGATTTTAGAGAGTTCATGCGTTGTATTTGCATGGAATTTAAATTTTTCCTACATCAAAACAGTCTGACAATCCTTAAGTTTTACCAAATAATGACATGAAAACAATCTCGAGATAGAATTTTGCTTTTTCATCCAACATCTTAATTGCGATGCCATATCATGTACATTTCATTATGAAATGATTGTTTTGATCACCTGTTTAATAATTTTATATACGGTGGCAAACTTTTCTAGTATAATCAATAAAAATTGGATTGTACGATTTCTACAAATACGATCTCAAAGGGATTCAAGATTTTAAACCTTTATTTCATCGGGTATCTGTAACAGCTTGGGACCATTAAGTTACCTCAATTTACAAGGCACAATTATGGTTTACATAAAAAGGTTTTGATGAAAGTTCAACAACAGAAAGCAATTCAAAGTTTTTCTTACAATAGGATTTCAAGTTTAGGTAAATATCGAAAAGTGGTCATAACAAGGGTTATCATAGGATTTATTTGGTACAATGATGGTATAATGAAACATGAGACTTTGATTGTCACCATGTAATCTAGAATGAGAAGTTTAGGTTTTTGTCGTCATGGGGTGTCTTCAAAGTTGAAAGAAGAGTTAGTGAGTCATCCTTCTGTGTCAAGTATAACAGGTGAAGGGCGAAGGGCTTCTATATGCAAGTATAACAGGTGAAGGGCTTCTATACCTTCTTTGGAATATCAACAAGGAGGATTTCTTCAAGAAGTTCTTGTGAAACTCCAATTTCTAAGAGTAGTACTTTTGAGAGGAGGCTCTAAAGCCATGGGCTCTTATTCCATTTCTGATGTGCTTCCATCGATAAATCTTGATGGGTGAACTTTCACTTAGCATGATTTCATCAATAACTCAGAGAACTTGTTGTGTGTTGTGGCATAACTTTCTCGATATGATCATGGGTGGAAGGGAATGTGTGTATTATTTATCCTCTTCCTTATTTGTAGTCAGAGCTTCGTGCTTCCTTTCATGAGAAACCTTGTCGTCTGCATTCAGTAGATCAATCAACGGTTGCATGACAATCAGACATAGACATTTTCTTTTGGAAGTTGTTTCTCTGTAAAGGTACGCAAATGGTGTACCACTGCAATAAAAGGGTTTCGTGCAATCTTTCTCTCTCCCAATGAGCTCTTCGAGGTACCAAGCATCTCTTAGTAAGGCGTTCTTTCCCGTAGAGAGTTGTCTCTTTGAATAAATATTGCGTCCCTTGGCCTTTCAGTGATTTGTCTATAGCAATGGTGTGGATGCAAATGTGA
This sequence comes from Amborella trichopoda, assembly GCF_000471905.2. Next base: position 2,029,956 of record NW_006500104.1, read on the forward strand.
ATGTTGTAAAAGGGATGAGGATGTTTTAAAAAGTAATTAAAACAAGCACAAACTCGAATTAGTTTCTTTACCAGAGAACATTAAACTCAGGGCCAAATTCGCCCATGTATTCTATATGATAGAAACACATGTTTTTATATGTCATATACTAGGAACGGAATAGTTCCAGGAGTTTAATCTTCTGTTACACCAATTACCCTTGATTCTAGCCTTAAGACCTATACATTCGTTTCTAATAAGAAAGCCATATAAACATATTAAATAAAAAGAGATAACATCAAATGGGATATCAACCCGTATACCTGTTTTACGGCAGGGATGCTAATCCTATGTATGCTTCATTTTTAGAGAACATGCCTCAAGTTGATATTTCAGAGCACGGAATCAATATCCTTCTCTCTCTTTTCTTTCTCTCACTCTATCGTAGCATTGTAATCAATGTTTGATCAACCTATGACAATGAGATATATCCTTGCAGGGATTGCCTATCTCAAAGAAAGATATGTGAACCCTTTTCTTGATTGCTCGCTAGGCTTTCATAGTCTTCTCCAAGTGATAAACTTCAATCTCCTTTTGATAACCATGAAATATCGTCTTTCCATCTACGTCGTTGATTTCTTGATGATGCTTATCATTTTCCTAACCTTCACACTAAATCCTCATTTCAGTCCTTATCCTTTATACGAATTTGAATATGTGGATTGAACTCTAGATTAGGCGAGCGCATCTCACATAGGTTTGAATTCTGACTCGAGGCTTCACATGAATTTGAATCCACGGGTAAATATTTTGAGCTCAATCTCAACAATACGCAAATTTGAAAATGTGCTTATCATGTTCGGTCAACCATCCTCTTTCAAATTTGAGTGTGCAGTCTTGTAAATCAACCGAGCTGTCTGGCGAGAAAAACTAGGATAATGTCCCTGTTTATTGCTCGTTAGTTCGCCTTTCTGATCATCCAACTGGATATATGCTTTCTTCATTTGTATAGAATATTTCAACACATTTCAAGCGTGATAAAATATTGAACCGATGTTCTAATGGTCCCGATTTCATGGGAAAATTCTTCTCATTAAGGAGGAAATTTCAATATCAGTAGCCAAATATTATTCTATCTGGAACGAACGAGGCATGAGGCTTTTAAAGCTCCAACTGTCGAGCTATATGAATAATGGGTCAACCCACATTCAATTAATTTGAAACTTTCAGGGAAAGGATCACAATGCCTTGAACATGGTTTCCTAAGAATCTCAGCTTAATCCCGAAGGCATCAAGCTTCAGGGTGTCAATTAAGGCATATCTGAACTGATTGTGCATACAGACATGGGTTATGCCAGGTCCAAATTTTTCCCAAGTCATATCACCCGTGGACCTTAAGGCATACGAGGCGTTAATATGTGTATGTTAGAGATTCACCTCAATATATCAACATATGATGAGACTCCCCTTAAGCTCCATCTACTAAAACCCCATTATTTCATTGTACAACAGATCTTTTAAATAGTCATATCACATCACCCAGAACTCCTCTAGTATCTAGTGGAGAGACATTTATATGCCAAAGAATATATGCATCACAGAGTTCTGTCTCAAATAGAAACATCTTCATGATCTCTCATTATGAACCATAAATTATAACACATGTGCATAACTAACGGTGAATACCCATATTAAACCATATTTGTTCCCCCATATATCACACGGATAGGCATGCATAGAGCCTTAGGAATACTTGTGTCCTAGAACTTGTCTCAAGATGAGATGACTTCATCATTTTAAATCAACCTTGAATATATTTAGCTGACGAGCTCTTGGCATTATATCAATTGTGAGTAAGAACATTTAGGGACAAACTGACAAGTCAAGATTCCTTAGGCATATTAAGCATCTTATATGATGGATCTTGATCATGTCGTATATTTTATATCAATGGGGCATTTCATTTTCACTGAACCTCGTATGAAGCTTAACTGACATATCGTTATTAAAATACATCTAGTCTTTGTATGTGACTAAAACACACCCAACATGGTGTCAGAAAGTAGTTATGCTTCTCTGTCGGTCTCCATGAGTATTTCTGCTCTCTCTTCCAGAGGGAAAAGTGTTGAAGAAGTCGACTTAGGGGAAATTCTCCAAACCGAGTTGCATATCCTCCAACGTTGTTTAAGGCAGTGAGAGAAAAATAAAAGAACTAACCTGGAGGCTTTGCCGGGTCTACAAAAGATTTGTTAACACATGGGCCTTCTAGAGGAGCCACCTAGAATCTGTGAAAATGCAAGATTTGGAACACATTGACTAGTTGAAGGAACTGGGTGATGATCTAGCCTATATTGTTGTGGCTGAGCATTTTTTGAATCTCTTAGATTAGACATGAGATTTTTTTTTTGAACATGTAACTGGACTTTTGGGGTTTCATGTATAGCCCCATTGTTAATTAATTTCAAAATTCACCATTGGAACTTTTGAAAATGAGAAATGGCATTTTTGAAAATTTTTCTTTACCAATGACAATTTAGTAAGTGTTAGGTATTTGTGGCCATTAGAGGCCTTATGAGAGCATGTAATCAATTTTTTATATAGTGGAACAATGAACTCTAGTAGGATTATGGTCCAGAGGGATCGAGATTGACAAATGATATTTTTCGAGACTAAGACTAGGCCTAACGAACTAGACGAATGGAGTTACAAAACTCTAAATACCTCGTCATATAGCACAATTAGTTAACAGGGTTATCCGTTGATGAGATCAGAGTGGCCTAGGGTAGTGAACCAAAGGACCATGTGACCCTTTGTGTGATGGTAGGCATGTAGGGACGAGGGCCAAAGCCTCATCTTGAACTATCACACTGTATATTCATATGATAGCCGTATTGGGAAAGAAAATCACTATTGAGGGTAATACATGTACATGTGCAAGAGATGACCCCTATATGTACTATAGAGTTGTGTGTGCACCTTGGACTTGTCCTTAGGGAGAACCTGCAATCCATAAACTAAGATTGTGTCCCCTCACCTATTGGTTGACTTTGGTAGCCCAATCATGAACCCCTTCGATGGTCTATGGTTCTGGGAACTGTTGTGTCAATTTGAGGAAGTAAGTGTAGATTATAGTCAACAGTAGAAGATGAAGTGCTTCAGCAAAATTAATACTTTCTTAATATAGTTGGATCCAAATCCCTTGAAATTATTTTAAAATTAATTAATTTGATCTTAAATGATTTTTAAATGTATAGAATGAATTTTTAGAAGTCTCTAGATATTTTATTTTCACAAAATGGATTTATAAGTAGAGAGAAACTGAATTTTTAGTATTTTTATTCTGACAGAAAAAATAATAATTATCTTTTCCTAAAAATAATTTTATGGATTTTATAAATGGTAAAATATAAGAGGGCCCATCATGAGCTTTGGGGCCCACCATAAAAACACATGTATGTGGTGCGTGGAGCTCATATAAGGCCCTTGTGACGAGCACGCCCCACTTTGTGCTTCTTTCCTATTTCATGATGAGGCCATCAAGGCACTCAATCAATGAAAATAAAATGAAAGGTTTGAAAATTAAGGAGATTTGATTTTTCAAGAAAGCATGTGTAAGAGAGAATATAGAAATAAAACGAATATGTAATATATTTTTCATATTTTATTTATTTAATATGATTAAATTAAGGAAGTTGAACGATAACGTTTTAGCACACCTTTCTTTTAATCATGATGACTGATCTAAATATTATAAGCCTAAGATATTTCACCCTACATATCTCCTATGATCAATGGTCTGGATCTATTCTCATAGGATGACTAATCCTAAAAAACACTAACCTTAGAGAAAATCTATAAATAGGCTCTATGGGGTATCTCATTCTCTACACCTCTCTCTCTCTCTCTCTCTCTCTCTCTCTCTCTACTACGTACGTACCACCTACCGTACCTACCTACCTACCTACTACTACTACTACTACTCTACTACTACTACTACTCTACTACTACTACGTA
>NW_006500104.1:2053824-2086210 GCF_000471905.2 Amborella trichopoda
TACCCTACTGGCGTCTCAAGTAAGTCACCTATATACCCCATCAGCGTCCTGATGGGTTCACTTAATCCCTATCGGTGTCCCAGATAGGTCCACTTAATCCCTGCAGGTCCACTTATACCTCACCGGCGTATCGGATGAGTCCACTTAATCCCTACCGGCGTCTCAGATAGGTCCACTTATACCTCACCGGCAAACCAGATGAGTCCACTTGCATACTTAAATTATTTCTAAATCTCTTTAAACATTTGAAAGCAGCAATATCATGTACTCAACATATCACTGAAATCATTAATATGAATTTCACTTAAACCATTAATAACAGTCACTGTCTATAACATTTCAAAAATAACCAATCAAATATTTTGGGCTCAAATTTAGAATGGTAGCAGTTTGTTAAGGCATTCTAGCATAATTGCCAATTTAATATGTATAAAAAAACTCTCATAAAAATTCAAGAATACGGAATTATCACAATTTATGGGATATCAATCCACAAATAAACATTTCACAACAATACTATAATCAATTGCAAAAATGTCAATTTTTTTAAATAATAAGGCAGTCATTTGCACATGAATTTTACAATGTCTAAATATTCAGAACAGTAGAAAGAAATATCACAATTTTACTAAAAGCAGAAATATCACATTTATTTCGAACAATAAACATTTACAGCATTCAAAATTTCTAACATAGGTAAAATATCACAATTTTTATTAAAAAGATTATTTTTCAAGATAATGAGGTCACGTGCGCATAAAATTTATCGCGCCTAAAATTCATGATAATAAGCAGAAATAACTATTTCATTTCATTTTTAAAAAGAATGGATTATTTTTTGAGACAATGGGGTCACTTACACACAAAACTTATAAAATAAAGATCCTGGACGGAAATATTACTATTTATTAAAAACAGACTATTTTTCAGGAAGACGATGTCACTTACTCACAAATATTTGAGCGGGAGCTTCCGATAAAAAATTCGGTTCGAGAGAGGAGTTCACTGTGTTTTGACCAGAGAGAGAGAGATCTCAAAAAATTTTTTGGGTGGGAGTGCTCACCTCCCCTATTTAAATTCTTATAACGTATTATTATATTATTTTATTACGCTCTACCTCATACCTGAGGTGTCGCGTTAAGAGTCTGCTTTTAACATACGAAAACCACGTCCACTAAAGGACGTGGCAAGCAGCAAGCAGCAGCAGGCAAAAGCAACAGCAAGCAAAAGTTTAAACCAAGTAAAAACTTTTGAAAATAGTGATGGTCCCCAATGACCATCATACTCAAACAGACCATCACCTATTTAAAAGCATCTTTTCTCTTTTTTTTTTTTTTCTTGAAATTTTAGGATTTTTACAAAGATGTATGAACATGAGAAAAATAGATTTCAATTCTTGAAAATAGTGCATCTTGTAACGTATTTTCAAACCGTCAATTTTTAAGATTTCCAAGTATTTATAAATTTGCTCGATCTATACTATTTTTTAAGCTTTAAATTTTATAATTATGGAAGAAACTAAATTTCCAAGCCATCATAAAGATTTCCAGTATTGAAACAACATCTTTGAAAGTATGCCTTACTTTGATTATTTAAGGCCTTGGCCTTATACAAACCACACCCTTCTACTAATAGGTCTTGCGAATAAAAAAAAGCATTCTTTTAGCATTTATTTCAAGTAATAGAAGTAGTGGCATTTGAATTTTGATTACATCCTCTAGGTGGTGTCTTATTTAATTTGGGATGTTTTTTGGCATGTTCATCTAAGGTATTCAATCTTAAATAATTAAAGTAAGGCACATCTCTAAATCTTGCTAAAAGATGCAAATCTAGTATTGGAAACCTTATAAAACTCTTAAAATATATTTTAATCATTAATTATAAAATTTAGATCTCAAAAAAGGTATATATTGAGGTTCCTAATCAACGGGATTGGGGATTTGATATGCATCGTATACAACGCATTCCGCTTTTGCTCGGGTAATAGGGTTACCTATGCGGAATATCATTATTAACAGGTTTTGGGGTTTCTTATACCCTTATCAGTTTGCTCTGGAATCAATTATCGAACTAGAGCTGGGTCCAGATTTATAAACACTTGAAAATTTTAAACATAGATAGTTTAGATAATGTATTATAGGATGAACTATTTTTAAGACTTGAGACTATTTTTAGGATGAACTATTTTTAGGACTTGAAACTTTTTTTTTTTCCATTTTTATACATCTCAAGGTTGAGAAGATCAATTGTAGGGCTTTACGACGTCAAAACAACCTTTATGGGTGGATTTTTTAGGTGCACTTCTATAGTACAAGGTAGTGACCTTATATAAACTTTTCCTAATGCACAATTATGGTATATAGTATAAACTCAAACTTTCCTAATGCACAATTATGGTATATAGTACAATATGGAGTCATCCTCCATTACATTCAATTAATTTCTCTTTATGTATAGCCTTCACATCCACTCTTGCCTAGGTACTACGGATCGTATAATTGTCTCCACCGCTTGGGATTGGACGGAACGGTTGATGTCCCACTCCTGCTCATTGTTTGCATTTAACATGCAACCACAATGTTATGCCATTTACTACCCCCAATAATGAGAAGGGTACAAAGACAATATTTATTATGCTATTATACTCAAAGGCCACTTAGTTTTGGTACAAGAACCAGTCCCATGTGAATTTTATTAGGTGGGGATGCGACAAAGTTCTCATGCTTTTATTTTATTTTATTTTTCTTAATTTGGAAGGTAGTCAATGCCATGTTCCAATGCTTGGATTTAAATTTACGTGAGACCACTGTTGTCAAATGCGCTTCACTTTGGCCGAAGAGGTTGAAGCTTGAAGAGTTAAGGCCTAGACCGATGTCAAGCGAAGCCCTGTGCAACCACTTCAGTCAGATTCGGGCTGCTTTGATCAGATTCAGGTCTACTTCTGGCCGATACGGCTGAAGCTTCGGCCTCATCAGCTTAAGCAAATAAATATTTATATAAATGTATTTTTTATTTTTTAAAAAAGTATTTTTATTTTTTATTATTTTATATATAAATATCTAATTTTTTATATTAAATAAAAATATATATGAAGTCGTCCCCCGAATCTGCCGAAGCACTGAATTGCTTCATTTTTCTCATCAAACGGAAAAGACTCTGAAGCGAATCTAACAACATTGCATCTGACAACTAGAGTTCATTGTACCTTGGAAAATTGTTTCATGAGAGCTGGACAGCTAACTACATATGCAGTCCAAAAAGTATATAGCATCCATCTTAACGATAGATGCAAGTAGGTGTTCCATTTAAAAACAATGGAAACTAACGGTCCAAATGTTTTTTTACCAGAATTATTATTTTTAATTTTTTAAATTTATTTATTATTTCATATTCATGATTTCCATGTTAGAGATTATATGTCTTTAAAATTTAAGTCCAAAAATCTATCTAAAAAATAGAAATTTTAATAAGCCCTCATTTCTACATATACGGGTTTGGTCGCATAGAAACCTCGTACCTTTCTTATACAAAAGTAAATGGAATTCTTTTATACTTCTTCTCAATGGTTATTTACACAATACTTCCCTAATTTTCAAATAGAATCTTTTAAAAACATCAATCAGGATCGGGAATCCAGATTTGATTTAATGGGTGGGCAAGCAGTATTGTTAGAATACAATACACTATTTTTACTTTTTACTTACTTTTGTCGATTAATCCTATTTGGATCGAAATCAGGGTTAGAATAGTGCGCCGGCAATCCAAAGTCCATTTTGGGGTTTTAAAGCTTTCAAGCAGTGGTTTAAAAACGAATTAGTGCCCCGGATTGGGGACCTCAAAAATCATTCAGATTTGTGAATCGGCGTTTCGAATCGAAAATCGGTCGGATTCAGCTTTTAAAAAAATCCAAAAAAAATATTAAAAATCAGTATAAATGTTGTTTTTTATGAATCCAATAAGAAATGAGGGTACTACATTAAGCATTTTCATTTTTTTATAAGATTAAAAATAATATTATTCTATATAAAGTGAAATTAGTATCAGATCAAACATTTATTAATTCTCTTTACGTGTCCACAATTATCACAAACCAACTAACAACAATATTATACATTGAAATTGAAATTATTGATTTATACGTTATAATAATTTTACTATTCAAATAAAAATAAATTTGAAATTTGTCTTGTAATATCATCTGATTTTAAAATCTAATTTACAACTATAACAAAAGATACTAAATTATATAATGTATAATAAAAATATATTAATAAATAACATATAAGATTTGGTTATCAATGTAATTAGTATAATTATTAATTATAATATTATACTAAACATGATTCAAAAAAAAAAATGGCTCTTGTATGTATATTTTGAATTGCTTGTATATTTTTTATAATAAACATGATTTATTATAAAAGGCTCGCTTCATTAAATAAATATTTTTTATAATAAACATAATTATTAAAAGACTTTTGTTTTATTAATTTAATAAATATCTTTTATAATAAATTGAATTCCATAAGAGCTAATAGTTGCACGCTAATAGGTTTGCAGGACCATGTGTTAACAATTTGCACGCTAATAGGTGCAGGACCATGTGTTAATAGTTTGCAGGCAATAAGTTTGTTCTCCAGCTACTACAGTGGGAATTGTCCCACATCGAAAACTTCAAGGGGATTCACATCTATAAAAGACGTAAGGACTAGTGTATTTGTTAGTGATAAATGAATCGGATATGGAGCCGCGTGTTTGTATGGTGACATCAGCTCAGCATGGTAAAGTTCTTTTATTTTAAAAAAAATATCCTAATTACCTTTGCAAAAAAGAAAAACAAATGTATTGTTGAGACGTCACATTTTCAACTCGTTGATCGTGTTCGATTTTCAACTCGTTGACCGGTTTTCAACTTGTTGATATATGACGTCATACTGTGTAGAAACCCTTGCAAAACAAATGTATTGTTGAGACACAGTGATGTGTCCAGTTTTCAACTCGTTGACCGGTTTTCATCTTGTTGATATATGACATCATACTGTGTAGAAATGCATCACAATTACCCTTGCAAAAAATTAAAAACAAATATATTGTTGAGACACGGTGACGTGTCCAATTTTCAACTCATTGATATATGACATCATACTGTGTAGAAACGCCGAGTCATGACATGGTTTTCAACTCGTTGATATATGATGTCATACTGTATAGAAACGCCGAGTCATTACGTCACCTACCAATTCCATATTGACTCGAGGTGGTTCACTATAGAGAATCATCAAATCTACTCTAGAATATACTCGGGCATGCCGAGTAATGACGTCACCTACTGATTTTGTATTGACTCAAGCCGATTCACTATAGAGAAGCATCGGATCTACTCTACAACATACTCAGGCGGTTCACTGTAGAGAATCGCTGGTTCTACTTTAGAAACCGGTGATCCAACATTTTTTACTAGAATCGATACGGGGTGACCGATTCCCATATCTAGTCTGTGCTAAATTGGTGATTTTTAAACCACTGCTTTTTAAGTATGCCAAAAGATATTATACTCCCCTAGGAGTAGTTGTGTATTTACTCCCTCGAAGAAATCTTAGGACCTCAGGTTTTGGGTATATAACCACTTTAGCCCATAGAAAAATCTCCAAAAAAAAACAAAAGCACAAAGAAAAAAAAAATGTCCAAATCTCTCGATGCACTAGAAAAAATAATGTTCCAAGATTTAACAAAGGCCGTCCAATTTTTGAAGAGTGAGATCTAAGTGTAAAAAAAACTCAAAATTCAAATTTTTTTCCTTTAAAAATAATTAACTAATGATTCTTAGGTTCTTTCCAAAATCTCATGCTGAAAATCTCTCAAGCTGGTATTTTAATTGAGGGAGTAAATGTAGAGTATATACGCCAGTGGGAGCATAGCATACTTGACTGCCGGAGTAAGGGAAAAACCTTGTCGGGAAATTTAGAAATTTATTGGGGGCAAAAACTTGACTCTCAGACCTTTTCCCCTCTCTTGCCCTCGGGGTCACGCAAAGTGGAGATGCCCCCTATGCTGGCGTGTCAATATGACGTGTCATAATGACGTGGCAAAAAGTGGCCTCTCCACGATTGCGAAAAGGCAAGCGCCCATTTAAAAAGCGACAAAAAAAAGAACACAAACCATAACCCTAAAACCGCTCCTAGTTTCCCATACCGCCTTCTAAAAACCGCTCCTTGTTTTCTAAACCACTTTCCTCCCGGTACGGTCCACGTAGATCCCAGCTGTAACCAGACCTTTGGGCCCACCACTAGCCACGTGCGTCCACACGATTGCCAAGGAATACGCACTTTTATTTCTGAAACATAAAAATCTACAAATACGGATTTTAATCCTGAAGGTAAAACAATTTTATTGTTAATAATAGAAATTATTGGAGTACTTTTTACTTAAATCCAAATTTATTTTTATAAAAATCTGGACACGTGATTTGATTTTTTAATATGAAACAATGTACTTTTTCCTTATATTATTTAGTTTCATATCCTTGATAGAATATAAAATGAATAATGATCCTATGATACCTTTCCACACCCATGTATATAGTACTCAAATAACCACCATTAAATATGGTATAGATATCTAGAAAAATTATCATATGAATGCGGGATTTGATTTTTTTTAGAGATCCGTGTCATATTTAATAGTGATCTTTTGAGGTCTTATACACATACGTGTGGAAAAGTTATAAATTTATCACAATTTACTATTTTTCAATCATGATTATAAGGTTGGCAATGGACAACGCAGACCGGCATGAAAAAAGTAGGGCTTGGGCTACAAACTGTGGTTTGAGGGCTAGGATATGGCCAGTGCGGGTCGGTTTGGCTTTGACTGGCATGGCCATCTTTTTTTTCTTTAAATTTTTCTTCATTTTAATTTCAACCCAACCCATAGCTAGGTGTGGCAATGGGTCACGTATGGGTTGGGTCCAAAAATTGGACTCATACCCATACCTTTCGGATCTCGGGCCCATTGTTACCCTCACCATGAGTTTCATTTTTTTTTTTTTGCCCCATTTTTTATTAACATATACTCGTATTATTGGCAACAATGTTACAATCACCTGCTATTAGATTCTAAACCATGTGATTTGTCATTTAATAGCTAAAGCTGCATGCTAGTTGTAATTATATATGATCCTCAATACACTCAAATGAATAGGGCTTAAAGTAAAGTACTTTATCTCTAACAGTTTACGAGTACGGGTCAGGTCCCGTTGAATCCAGACGCGGAGCCATATAGTGTTCGGGTCCAAGTTTTGAACCTGAACCTCCCCGAGTTGGGTCCGAGTCCATTGCCACCCCTACCCATAGCCATCCCTACATTTTAATATAAAACTCCAGCCATACTTTAATTTTCTTAATCAGTTTATTTTTTTGAGTTGAATCTAATTTGTGTTATTTTTCAATCATGGTTAGTTGACTGAGGGCCCTAGAACTACTAGCGAGGGTTACTAGTTAAGAGCGACATTCGTTATGCAAATAATGCTTCTTAATTATTCATTAATGGATTTTAGAATTTTTAACGCGATAAAATTTTTATTATTTTATTTTAAATAAAACCCAGATTCCATGCGTTTTGTCCTCAAATCAAATCAGTCTTCTAGTTGGACTTTGACCCAACAGCCGAGGACACGTTTCGACATATTATTGGGGTTTATTTCTCCGAGTAATTAGAGAGCAAACGTCGCACGATGCCTCATGGTTGCCGGGACATCGGGAGAAGTTTTCACTATTTATTTACAACAAGCAAAAATGATATTTTTTTTGGTGGTAAAAAAATGATTTTATAAAAGAAAAAAGTTTATCAGTGAGGTGCACCTCAAATAATAGACTAAAAATGTAGGGGTGGCACCCGGTCCAGGCCGGTTTGGGCTGAGCTCGGACCCAAAAATATAGTGTGGGACCCAGACTTGCATCTGAACTCAACTGACCCAATCAGACCTGAACCAAATATTTAAATATCTATATATTTAACTATATTTAAATATATTTCATATATTGTGATAAAAAATATTACAGGACCCGAACCAAAACCCAAAGAGTGTTTGGATCCAAGATTTGGACCTAGAACTGACTCGCCTGGTTGGGTCTGGGGTCTATTGCCACGCTTTTAGAAAAGGTTATGGAATATTGAAAAACTTTCCAATTTAAATTCTAGATATATGGATATGGGAAAAAAGATTTCAAGTCAACAAAATAGTGCATGATATTAAGCTCTATCTTAACCATTAATTTTCAAGGGTTTATAGATTTACTCAATATGTATTATTTTTGGAGCTTTAAATTTTATAATTTGAGTAAAAATAGCATTTTATGTTATCACAAGTGTTTTCAGCACCAAAATTGTATCTTTTGAGATAATTTGATGGTGTGCTTTTACTATGATTGTTTAATGTTGCCCTTTATACAAACCGCACCTTTTATAAAAATGTAGTCTTTTCAATTGAAATTTTTCTGTAATAAGTATTTCAAGTGACAAAAGTTAAAATTAGTGTTTTAAAACCTTGCAATGTGAATCTGACTAGGTTTCAAACTACCTAGATCTATAGCCCTTGGAATTTGCTTGCCGTCAATGTTTTTTTTGGTTTAATAGAATTTATTATTACTTTGCTTAATTCCGATTAGAGATATGCTTGATGCAAAATGGTACAACCAATCCATTTCAATCAGAGATATTCTGATCTAATTTTAAAAGGAAAATTGTTTCATGCGGAGGGCACCACATTTTTACATTTGCGGTCTCCCGAGTTATAAAGTATCTATCTTAAAGATGGTTGCAAATAGATGATCTATCTAAAAACAATTGAAACTAACAATCCAAATATTTTCTTAATAGCATTATTTTTTAAAATTTTCAAATTTTTTTTTTTTTTTACATTCATGATGTCCATGTTATAGATTATATGTCCATAAAAATTAAGTCCAACAATCCATCTCAAAAATAGATTTTTAAGAGATGTCTCATTTCTACAAGTACTCATAAAAACTTCCATTTTAAAATATAGATTTTAGATGTACTTTTTTTTCAAATCGATAATCATAGCTATAATGCTCATGAATATGAAAAAATAAATTAAGCCTTAAAATAAATTAATTTAAAAGAAAACAAATTAACAATCTTACAACAAAGTCTAAAACTATTATTTTTAAGATCTATTTATTCATAACCATTGGTAACTGAGATTATTGACACGTAATTTTACGTTTAAAGATGGACTTTGCAGGAGACTAAAGTCAATTGCTTGGGCCACCAAGGCCCACTCCGTAAAAGATTGTTCAAGATCAAAATAAAAGGAGACTAAGGGGGCGGCAGCGACCACGTTGCCTATTATTCGGGGGGTGTTTCTTTGTCTATTTTAGTGATAAATAAATAAATTAAAAAAGGTTAGGCAATGTTGAGTCCTTATAAAAACTGTCAATGACAATGTCTTTTTTTCTTATTGGGTGAAGTTTTTATAGGGTGTCATTATTATGTATATCAAAACTATGCTCAAAATGCAGTTTCGAGGCCACAAAACCTTGCGTTTATATAAAAATCTATTGTTTTTTTTAATTATAAAATTTAAATTTAAAAAAATAGTAATCATGAAACAGTTCTAAAAATATTTGAAAATAGATGGTTTAGATAATATGTTGGTAGATGAGCTATTTTTAAGATCAGAAATCCTTTTTCTTTTTTTTTTCATTTCTATATATCTCGAAGATGACCGATTTGAGAGTTTTTCAGTATAAGAACAACTTTCTCTAGCAAATTTTTAGGTGCACCTTACTTGTACAGTATGAGGTTGACACCATATACAAAAACCTTTTTCATTTTTTTTTGGGCTTTTGAATTATTTTTGTCTCAAGCTTTTTGTTCATAGAAATTGGAATTCAGAATTATGATTGTGTGTTTATTTTTAGCTCTTTAGAGGGTTCAAAATGGAAATCATGGTTTCATTCTAATTTAAATAAAATTTGAGCGGGCCTGGAATAGAAAATTTGCTTTGGTTTCTATAAAGTAAGGAAATGGTAAAGAATCGTTGAGATTGGAAAATTATAAAATTCACAACCAAAACTGAGTATATTGCCAAAAAAGCAAAACAAGCCCCTTACTTTTGGAAAGAATACAAAACAAAGAAGAACCAGGTCCTCGTGTGCCTCTAACAGGTTTCTTGGAATCTATTATGGGAACTCCGAGTTAAGAGAGAGAGAACCACTTTTTTTTTCCAACATGATATCCATTTTTTTAAGCAATACGTCCAGAAAAGGAAACTAGCATAAATTTGGCCTGCGCACTAAATGAAAAAAAGAAGAAAAATTTCATATAGAATTTTAATTTTTTATATTATTTTATGGTAGACATTCTTTCCGTTTTTTTTTCAAACGGCATAAAGAAACTCTTAAAAATTAACCCCATCATGTTTTATAACCTATCTCTTATCTCTCTCTTTTATTGATTTTTTACTATAAAAACTGTACCAACAAATCTTTTTATACTATTTCAACCCAAAAACCTTTTTAAATTTTTTTTTTTTTTCCACCCATCACACATTTAAAAATGTTTTTGGGTTGAAATTGTATAAAAAGATTTTTTGAAGCTAATTTTTATGATAAAAAAACAATAAAAGAGGGAGATAATAGATGAGAGGTATGGTAAAATCTTTATGGGTTTCTTTATACCGTTTGAAAAAAAATAGAAGGAAGGTCTGCGTGAAATAATATGAGAAATTAGGGTTTTATACGAAAATTTCTAAAAAAAAAAAACCTAAAAGGTAGATTTCTTAAATAAGGAATAGGCTCAAGGTTGGGAGGTCAGGGTGGCAGGGCGCTACAGAATGACGGTTTGAATTCTATTCCTATAATAGTTAAAAAAACGTTCATTACTTAACTATATATATAAAAAAAGAACCAAAATTCTAAGATGTTTTTGTATGAGGTCTTAGATTCGATCCTCTTGCACCTATATTTGTTAAGAAAAAATTTTAAAATGGTACGTGAGCTCCATTTCCACTACAGGTAAGAGAATTATTTCCCTATTGAGGAAAAGAGATCTTACAACTTAAGAAGGCCAATTGCATTTGGGAATTTGGAGGGGCGATTTTGTTTTTTGAACAATTGTTTCATGCGAGGTGGACCCAACCCGCATATGTACAATATGGGGTTTTGAGGTATAAAACATCCATGGTTTTGAGGTATAAAATATCTTTTAAATATGGGTGTTAGGTGGTTCATTTAAAAACGATTGTAACTAAGGTGTCAAATGTTTTTTTAATATAATTATTATTTTTATTTTTAAAATATATTTATTTTTTATATTCATGATATCCAATGATAAAAATTATATATTCTCTAAAAATTAATTAAAATTATATTAAAAAAAAAATTTATTGTTTTCAAACCCGCATTTGTAGCATGCTAACCGCGTCCTTGTATTATGGGGTAAAAATTTGGATGGGAGATGGTGAGATGAAACCTCGACTCTAAGTAGGCGATCTAGTGCGATTAATCGCGGCGATTAATTAAAGGAAGGAGGGACCTGAGCCATGTGATTTAGAGGTTGGTCAAGGTGGTGGGCGACACGTGTGTCAGAGAGGACACGTGAGAACGGCACTGGCGCCGTCCGACACGGCGGTGGCAGACACCCCCCATTTGACCCCACACGACCACTAGGATCGTTATCCATGTGCCCCTACACTAACATAAAATTACATTTTTTAAATTTCATCCACTTGAATAATAAATCAGAAAAAAATGCATAAATACCGGTAAAAGGAAACAACCAAAAAATAAATATTTGTGAATTTGTATTCCCCCTAACAATCGGAAAACTCCCCATATGACTAAATCCACCCCAAACAAACCTATGAATTCATAGGAGGTCCTAACTTTCTATGAATTGGCCATAGCTTCTCCATTTTAATTGGCCTTTTTTTTTTTTTTTAAGAATTGCTTATTTGAAAGGAACAAATTTTTCTCCTTTGATATGCGTATTTGTACATATGAGAATACTTATATGTTAGTATTTTCACGTGAAAAAACTTTTTCATGTGTGAGATTTTTTTTACGTAATTCATTTAGGCACATCTTTTCACACCATTTGACAGCCAATTGGTGTGAAAAAAATTCCCAACCCTAATCACATGGGGGAGTTTTTTTCATGTGAAAATACTTTCATACATACCAAGAGTGCCCAATGTCTTATCAATTAAGTGCTCAATAGAAATTGGAAAGTTCTTTGCCCTTTTATTTTGTTTGTGCTTGGCAAGGGTAAGAGATAGACCCTATTAAGCACTTCTAATTCATGTAATTCATAATTTTTATCCACTTTTTTGCTACATTGTTATGCTTTTTCCTTGCCTCCCCCATGTAATTTTAGTTTTTACTAGGACGGAAACTCTTTCTTGATTCCACATCATGGATCCCCCTTGGTTTCTATTTTCTCTTCATCTAGGAACTATAGAGCTCCAAAACAGCCTACAATGAAACAAAATCAACATTTAAATAAAGATTATAAAATAAATTATTTTTAAGATTTAAAATTCTTTTAAATCTTCACCCATATTTAGAAGATGGATCTATAAATTTTTGAATCCTTGATCTATTTCCAAAATAACTTTCGAAGGGTGAAGACATGCTGCCGAGGATGCAACATAATCTCATCGTTATTCAAATTATTATGTAGGATATAACTGTCTCAAATTATATAAAAATTAAAGGTCAAAGTGAACTTCCCCTTTGTATTATTCCTTTTCATTAGCTGAGCATACCAACTTTTTCTTGAAAAAGAGTAGGCTTTCTAGCAGACTTTAGAGGGACTTTTCTGTACTTCTACAAGAAGTTAGGGTCAGCTTGGTCTTTCATTCAGTTTTAAAAATACTGATAGAATAGGAGCAACTAGGGAGCAAGCACATCCGGCATAAGGGTCCACGAATTCTAGAGGGAGAGAGTAGATTCTAGAGAGAGAGAGAAAGAAAGTTAGAGAGAGAAAGAAAGTTAGAGATAGAGAGAGAAAGAAAGGTAGAGATAGAGAGAGAAAGAAAGGTTAGAGAATCATGTCAATTGGTGTGGAGAGAGAGACTTTGTAGAGAGAAAAAGAGAGAATTTGTAGAGAGAGAGAGAGATTGTTTTGCAGTGGGGAACAATAGGAGAGAGAAATAGAATTGTCGGGGAGAGAGTTTTCGTACTGCGGAACACGAAGAGAGAGGAGAGAGAAAGAGAGGTGTTTATGTACTTTTGATTTGGAGGAGAGAGAAAGAGACAGTGGAGCAAGGAGTTGCAGGCTTAGATTTTCGTGTCGGAGGAGGCGATTGGGTAGAGAGAGTGGAGGGGTCACAGAAGGTAATATTAATTTATTGTTTCGTCTCTCTCTCTGTGATTCTTGAGAGATATTTCACGATTTTGAGCGAGAAGGAAGAGGTGCTTTTGCTCTGTTATTTATTTATTCACACTTACAGGCTGTAAGAGCAAGCAAAAGGAGTAATTCTCTTACTTTCTCTCTCTAGACGCTCTGCTTTCACTTTCATGGGTATGTGGGCTTTTAGGTCTCTTCTTTTCTGGATTTAATGGAGAGAAATCTGGTTTGAGGCCGTGGTTTTGGTCCTTGTAGAAAATTTTTTGCGATATAGTTTCTCTCATCTTCTGGTTTTGTTTTTGGCGTTATTGGTTCTGTTGCGTTTTGGGTTTGTGTTAATCTTCGCGGGAAAAGAAGAAGTAGAAGGATTTCTTTCTCCCCCTCTTTTTTTTTTTTTAGTTTTTGATTTGGTTTTCCTTTGAATTATATGTTGATGGCCATATACGAAACCGCTTGGTATCTTGTTTGAGAGAATTCATGTTATCTGATTCTCTCTCCCCCTTTTCCTCTCTTCTGTTAATTTTGTTTCTGGTTGTATATTGAAGGTCTATTCTATTACTTCCGTTCGATTCTATTTCCATTTTTTTTGTGGTTTATATGAAGCTGATGGTTTGAAGGTCTCTTCTATTATTTGCTTTCAATTCTATTTCCATTTCTTTTCAATTCCATTTCCATTTGATTAGTTTCAATCTTACTTTTCTCTCTTACGTTTTCTGCTCATGTTTTATTTCCTACCTTCAAAATTCATCTTTACAACTTTTCTCTGCTTATGTTTTATTTCCTACCTTCAAAATTCATCTTTAAAACTTTTCTCTCATTTTAATTTACAGTTTTTTTGCTTCCCCAATTTCCATTCTTAGACTCTCTCTCTAGAGTTTATTGATTTCCAGTTTGTGATTGTTGGTATTGGTCTTGTTCTCAGAGTCAGATTTTAGCTCTTCTTGGGACATGGATGACGAATATGAGAAATTGATTCGAAGAATGAATCCTCCGAGGTATATCATCCGACTTTAGTATGATTCTTTAATTAATAATGGTGATTTTCAACTGCAAATCTACTTAGTAATGCCTAATTTCTTCTCTATAGGGTTGTAATTGACAATGAATCTTGCGAACATGCCACAGTTATTCAGGTTGGTTTTTTCCCTCTCTCAATGCATTTTTCCTCTGATCATTATGATATTTGAATTGGGTCTGATTTTTTTGTTTTTGTTAATGATTTCAGGTGGATAGTGCAAATAAGCATGGCATTCTACTTGAAGTTGTTCAAGTTCTTACAGATCTGAACCTCGTCATAAAGAAAGCTTACATATCATCTGATGGAGGATGGTTCATGGATGGTAAGTCTCTCGCTCTTTTCTCTGCGCCCCCACCTATCTCTCTCTCTCCCTTTCCCCCTCCCCCTCCCCTTATGGTTTTACTTTGGGTTTATTCCAGTTTTCAATGTTACGGATCGAGATGGGAAGAAGCTCAGAGATGAAGAAACTATGGATTACATTCGCAAGGTGTGTTCTTGCAGCTTTTCTTTTGAATTTGCAATTAGCCCGTTTGCACCAGTTTGAGCCTGCAAGTCGGGTTTTGGTTCTCCAGTGTGATTTAAGGATTTTCCCTGAAAGGATTTCTTTTTACTAGTTTCTTCTCATGAGTCTTCAAGGGTTTTCGCCTAGTTTTTCTGGCCTATGCTTGCAGATTCACATTTTTTCTATGTTTTTGCAAATAATCCATGCTATCTGTGGTTTTGCTCAATTGAGTTCTTTTCCCTGGGAAATTTACATGCTTTCTATGTTTTCTTGAATAACCCATTAAGTTTTCAATTCTGCATCCTCCGTTTGTCTTTCACTTTTTCTTTTTGTGGAATTTGTTGGTCAGCTTTCAAATATGGATTTTCATTCCAACAGCATTAGGGGCTAGTCTTTGAATTACATTTTTTGATTTAGCTGATTCCTGTTTCATATCTTCTTCAAGAAGATCTGTCAAATTTGAATAGTTGATTGGCTTGTAACTTTATCAAATATTTCCACCTTGCAAATGGGGTTCTTGCTTCCATAATCATATGAGGTATTAGGATTTTATTTTCTATACAGTTCTGGGGGCTCATTTGTGTTTCACACCATTCCTAATAAAAGATCTTTGAGACTCGAACTTCAACTGGCTATATTTTTATCAAATGGTACATTGGGATTTACATTGATTTTGCTTATAATTCGAACTTTGGAATCAAGAATCTTACGTTTTTATTGTGAAACAAAGGAATCTCTCTCACACACACACAAAACACATTGGGGAAAGGGCATAAAATTGTCTTTCAGGAAAAAACGGTATGGACTGATGTAAGCTGATGCCCTGCTCCCCTTTCATCAAATACTGGTTCTCGGACTCGAGATTTAACATATTCAGGGTTGCAAACCTAAGTTGTTGAACATTTCATACCATGTCAAACTAATAAATTTCAATCTCTGAATGTTATACATCCATACTTATCCGAGCCTAAGGATTTAATTTTCATCCTTGATAAACTTTGTTATGTTAAACATGAAACTAATAA
Organism: Amborella trichopoda; assembly: GCF_000471905.2. Next base: position 2,069,744 of record NW_006500104.1, read on the forward strand.
ATCTCCATCTCTTGGGAGTTTTTTCTCTCTATATCTCGACAAATCCGTTTCTCTCTCTCCCTCTCTCTATCTCTCTCTCTCTCACACAGGTGTACACACACTCTAGCGAATGCGCATGTGAATGTCAACACACATCTGAGCATTCGGATTTTAATGACATCCTGGAGAAATCTTGCTATGACTGAAAGAAAAAATGGAACTCCCATGTTTCATGTCTCTCTCTCTTTCTCATGCATATGCACATGGACACATCTGAATAGACTATCAGCATTTATCTACAGTCTTTGGGAAAGAGAAGTCCACATGTGCGTGGTCACACACACACACAAACTCGTATTGACCCAATTTCATTTTTATACGCAGTCCTTGGGTGCTGACTCCTCTTTCATTCCCTCCCAAAGACGCTCTGTGGGGGTGGAGCCGTCGACCAACTACACCTCCATTGAGCTGACAGGCACGGACCGGCCCGGCCTTCTCTCGGAGGTCAGTGCAGTCCTCACACACCTCAAGTGCAACGTTGTCAGTGCTGAGGTCTGGACGCACAACACTCGTGCCGCGGCTGTCATGCATGTCACTGACGACCCAACCAGCGCCCCCATTTCCGATCCCCAAAGGCTCGCGAAAATCAAGGAGTTGCTTTGTAATGTTTTGAAAGGGAATAACAAAACGAGGGGTGCCAAAACTGTAGTTTCTTTGGGGGGTACACACACTGAGAGGAGGCTTCATCAGATGATGTTCGCTGATAGGGATTATGAAAGGGATGGTCAGGATTCAGTGGATGAGGGTTTGAGGCCCCAAGTGACGGTCATAGATTGCTTTCAGAAGGACTACTCTGTGGTCACAATTAGGTGTAAGGATAGGCCGAAGCTCTTGTTCGATACCGTGTGCACCTTGACGGATATGCAGTATGTGGTATTCCATGCCACGGTCGATGCCGAGAGGCCCGAGGCTTATCAGGTATTTGGGACGTTCACTCAGATATGCATATTTAACTTATGCACACGGCCTCTCTAGGTCTAGGCACCTGCTTATAGTTCTGCTTTTTATGTGTCCCGGCATAATATACATACGTTGATCAATTTGATCATGGATCCCCCAATTTTTCATTTAAATTTGTACATGATGAACATAAATATGAATGTAGCTCATGCGTACATTCATTTATTGACTGTTATATATAAATACTGCATATGTTTGTATGTATGTGTTTTAGCATTTTGTTATCTATGAGTTCCTCTTAGTGTCGAATTTCAGAGTACTGGAGAAATTCGCTTGTATGATAATGTTTCTTGAAACCATAGCAAAATCTGTTTTTGACCTATTCATCTAAGGAACTTGTTTGAAAAATTGGTACACGAATATTTAAAAAAACAAAAAAAGTTGAACTTTGTTTATGGTTTGTTTTTTGAAGGAGTACTACATAAGACACATAGATGGGTGCCCTGTAAATTCAGAGGCAGAGAGACAGCGTGTGGTCCAGTGCTTGGAAGCAGCTATTGAGAGAAGAGTTTCAGAGGTATATCATTTGTGGTTCCATAGCTTTATGTGTTGTGTGCTAGTATGCTTGTGTGTGTGTGCATTGTTTCAACTAATTTTGTGCATTTTCGAGAGAGAGAGAGAGAGACCCTCACTTCATTCTTTTCAAGGATTTCAAGTCGAGCACGCTCATCTTACCTCTCTAATGTCTGTTTTTGCAGGGACTCAAGCTTGAATTGTGCACAACCGATAGGGTTGGCCTCCTCTCTGATGTCACCCGAATATTCCGAGAGAACAGCCTCTCTGTCATAAGAGCTGAGGTCTCAACAAGAAATGGCAAAGCCGTTAACACTTTCTATGTGAGAGATGCTACAGGAAACCCCGTCGACCCCAAAACTGTCGAATCAGTGAGAAGAGAGATTGGCCAAACCGTTCTCCAAGTTAAAGATGACCCCTCATATCCAAGATCCTCACCTCAAGAAGCACCAACCCGATTCCTATTCGGCAACCTTTTCAGATCAAAATCTCTTTACAACTTTGGATCGGTCAGATCTTATACGTGATGTGCTTTTGACTTGCCATGTACATATCTCCTTTTGACATTGGCTTTTCTCACTAGACATGACCTTGAGAAAACAGTGAAGACATGATAGGGATGCCCAGTCTGTGTAGAAGGAGAAAGGGTCCTCAGATAGCTTGTTTACCCCTTGCCTTTTTTCTGGTTGTTTGGGTTGAATGAGTGCATCCTTGTAAAGTTACCCACATTTTTACCCTCCATCATCATTCAATTTACAGGGGACCCCTTGATCATGAAAAGGTAAGAAGAGAAAGGAGAAAAAGGAAAAAGGAAAATCTTTCTCGTGTTGGAAAAGGTTGTTGGGGCTAGCCTCTTTGTAAGTAAGATTGTAAAATTATATCACAGTGAAAAGTGGAATGCTGTTACAAAAAAAGAAGTTTCTCTCTCCTCTCTCTCTTACAGTCTACCTGTCTCTCATTATGTTCGTTCATATGAATCATGGTGTCTCTTTCTATATATACTCTCGCTCTCTCTTCATTGGATCTAATTTTAGTGATGCTCATGTGTTCTCTTCAAATTATGAATGTATTAGGAAAGAAAAGTAACAGACAAACCCTCTTCAAATTATGAATGTATTAGGAAAGAAAGTAACAGACAAACCTTTATTCACTTTAGTAATGTGCATGACCTTCTCTTTTATTCTTTTTTTTGGTAGATCAGTGGAGAATACAGGCTTCTACCTATTTTTAGAGATAATTAACGGTTTTTGAATCCGGGAATGAAAACCTAGACCAGTAGTTGAGGCTCAAATGGTGTTACCACCACGAGCTCAACCCCATTTCCGATGTTTTTGTTTTTCTTGACGTAAATAATATGCCTGACTACATTGAGTAGGGGCGTTAAGGCATTTCTTTTTCCCATTTTCTTTTTCTATATTTGTTATGTTAATTGTATTTACATATATTTGTTACGGTACCCGAATTATGGATGTTGTCTCTTTCTCCTGACCTGTTCACCATCCATCCTATTTCTAGAAACAATGGAAAATTTCCTGGTCTTCAATGAATTTGAGAGTGTGTGTGTTTTGCCTACTTGGGGGCTATGGTCCCCAGTTTCGCAATGAAATGCCCAAAGGGCCCTAAAACAGTGAGTGCAAGTCAACAACTAAATAGGGAAGGAAGAGCTGTGAAAAGGGAGACCACAATGGCAAAAAAGGGCATAAAATTATTTATACTGCATCATTAAGCTCAGGTTAAGGGGGTGATATTTGCGGTAATAATAGGAAGGGATCCTAATCTTAGAGTGGATTTAAGGCAGTACCTGATATATGGAAGTTTCGGAAAAAAGGTGAAGGAAAAATTACATACGGATATAAAAACTAATGGAAAAATTTGGCAATGTCTATATTTTCTCAAATATTATGCACAAAATCGGTCCACTTTGTGTTTATTTTATTTTATTTTCCAGTTTGCCACTCAGTCTCATGTTACCAACATCAGACCGATTTTATTTATTCTTATATTTTTATACTTTTTGTTTTCTTGAACGTATTGCTCTGACCTAAAATTTAGGTCACTTCGGACCGGTCCAAGGTTAGGGACCTCTGACTGCTAGTACTGTTAGCTTCAGACCACGAATAGAGTGGTCTGAGGTCCAAGACCTCAACTAGTACTGTAGCTTCAAACCACGAATAGAGTGGTATGATGTCCAGGACCTCAACTGCTAGTGCTGCTGCTTTAGGCCAATGAGAGAGCAAACTAAAGTTCTTGACCTCATACTACTAGCCTGTGGCTTTAAATAGAGCGGTTCACGGTAAGGGACAATGGACCGCTAGTTCTATGGCTTTAAGCCACATAGAAGTGGTTTGGTTTGAGGTCTTTGACTTTGGACTGGTTTAGAAGTGACCTAAATCTTAAGTGATGACCCAACGTTTGAGAAAAAATAAAAAAAATATAAAAGAAAAAATAAAAAAATAAAAAAGGTTTGAGGGGAAAATTGGAAAAATAATGGAAACCCGTGAGCGCATATTTGGGAAAATATTGACTTTATATATTCTTTCATTAGTTTTGTGTCCATAAGTAATTTTTCCAAAGTTATATGTATTTTTATGGGAATGCATGACGTACCCTTTCGTATTGTAAATTCATGCAAAAGGTGCATTCCTTATGTGGAATTATATAGTCAAGAAAATTTAAAATGCTGAATGTATTAGAGAAAAAATATATATGAAAGCATTAGAACTAGAGAGAGAGATGACGTAGAGAGCAATATGTGACAGATATACTTGAGGGATAAAAAGTTTTTAAGGATATATGGGAATATGTAATTAAAGAAATTTAAAGTATTGAATAAATTAGAGAAGGAACATTTAAGAGAGATTTTAAATGAGAAATAGGAAAGAAAATTAGAAAGGAAGAGAGATTATCAAGAAGAGCACATAAAAGAGAGAGGGTGACAGACGTAAAGAGCGATTTTTAGGAGAGAGGAATACATGGGACACTTTAGAGACGCATATGTGAGGGAGATAATTGAGTAAACATATTTCTAAAATATACGATAAATTAGAAAGCTAAAACAATAGGAAAGTAAATCAGAAAGAGATAATTTTGAAAAACACAAAGATTTAACTTTGACATTGATTTGTTGCCCTTATTTTTTTTAGGGAAAATTACGTAAATATTCATTTTAGTTTTCATTATTATTATAATACCAATACTTGTCGTTATTCTTGATATGTCTGCTTTTTAGACTTCATAACAATTTTTTTTTAAAAAAGATGAAACTACCTATTTTCGGTTTTTCAAAAACCTAAATCAGTCCAACTTCAGTTTTTGAAAAACAGAAAATTTAAAATTTTCGGTTCTTGAAAGAACCGAAAAATGTTATCTCTTTTGTGGCGTATTCTCTTTACCTCTCTGAAGTCATAGTTATCCGATAAAATCAGAGGGGAGAGCCCTAAATTTAGGACAAGTCTGGATTATGAGATTAGAATAGTAGGAGAAATCTTGCGGCGTATTCTCTCTCTACCTCTCTGAAGTCATAGTTATCCGATAAAATAAGGGGGAAACAACTAGATTGAGCCCCTAAATTTAGGAGAAATATCAGGGATTATGAGATTAGAAGATTAGGAGAAATCTTGTGGCGTATTCTCTCTCTACCTCACTTGTGGTGTTTCTTTTTTTTTTTTTGATCAACATCATTACTTTTATTCAATTACGAAAATGAAATTACATCATCAAAAACTAAAAGAGTAGAAATAGAAATTCTCCCCTTAGCAAGAAAGGCGGCTACATCATTAATCTCTCTATAAACATGAGCGAAGGACACGATTGCATTAGCAGTCAAATCCATTACCTCCAACCATAAAGGTCGAAGTTCCCAAGGGGCTTTTTGTTCTTTCTTACACCATCGAATAACGTTTAAGGAATCACCTTCTATCGTGCAACATTTTCCCATATGCCTTCCAATGAAAATCTTCAAACCACACAACAAAGTACTTAGTTATGCAAAGTTAGCAGTTGCAAAACCAATTGGGCCGGCATAAAAGAAAATAACATTACCAAAACAATCTCGTAAAATACGTCCAATTCTTGCTAATCCCGAGTTTCTCAAGGAACTTCCATCAAAATTAAGCTTGAAGCTGCCTGCACACGGAGCAATCAAGAAGCTTCTTGATCTCGATATGCAAGAACCAAAATAAAATAAATTTTGCAGATTAGCCATCACATCCACCTTAGGTATACCTCATCCTTATTTATTCACTGAAATCCACGACCATATAGAGCATTTACAAACGTGAATAAGTCTTTCAAAAGAACAAACAACACCTTTAAAAGTCCTTCTATTTCTTTCTTTACATATCTCCCAAAGAATCACTCAAATTATAATTTTCCATACTATGCGCCCAGTCTTGGGTAGAAACGGTGCTTTCAAAGAAGACAACAAGTCACCAATTTGGGGTAGTGTCATCTGAATCCCAACCACCCTAAAGAGCCAATACCAAAATCTCGTTGTGAACGAGCAATGGATGAAGAGATGTGCCCCAGACTCACCATCATCCTTACAAAAGAGACATATATTTGGAATAATCTTCTCCCTTTTAATTAAATTATCAATTGTAAGAATTTTGTCTTGCGCAGCCAGCCATATAAAAATTTGAACCTTATGTGGGATCGGCCATTTCTATATTTGTGCTATGTGTGTGCATGACTATCTCCATCTATCATGAAAAAATAAGTTATAACAAGACTTCACCGAGAATATTCCATCACTTTGTATCTCCCAAATCAATCCATCATCAGCATTTTGAGAGATATACACTTTGTCCAACATTTCCATCAATTGACACCATTGAGCCAATAATGTATTATTCAGCCGACTATATGATACAAAGATATCCCAATAAATGTTTTGGCCCTTCCTTTCTATTGCCTCACTTACTAGCATATTAGGCCTAGCCACCATTTTGAAAAGATCAGGAAACCTTGATTTCAACGGATAATCTCCCAATCACTTGTGATGCCACAAAGACACTTGAACTCCATTACCCACATTCCATCGAAAGTAACCAGAAATCATTGGTCAACAACTCAAGATATTTTTCCACAGCTGTGAAACATTCTTTCTTCTACCACCCCTCAATCATCTAAATCATATTTCGCACATAAAACTCCGTACCACAAATGATCATTCAAATGAATGTTGCGCCACCACCATTTGCATACAAGAGCTTGGTTAAAATCTCTAATTTGGCGAATACCCAAGCCTCCTTCTCTTTTTGGGGTGCAAATTCTATCCCATCTTAGCAAATGGTATTTCCGATTCTCTCCATAGCTACCCCATAGGAAATTTCTCATCATTTTTTCAATTTTTTTGCAATTGAATTTGGGATAGAATTTAACGACATTTGATACACCAGTAAATTTGCCAAACATGAGTGTAGAAAAGTTACCCTGCCTCCTAGAGACAAATATTTTGGTTTCCATAAATCAAGCTTTAGTTATACTCTTTCCAAAATCTTGTCCCAAACAGAAATAGATAACTTTGAATCTAAAATGGATATGTCAAGATAGACAAAAGAAAATGACCTAACTTTACACGCCATTGCATTAGCCAAAAACTCCACTAAAGGTTTAGGACAATTTATAGCAATCATAGGGGATTTGTTAAAGTTCACTTTTAGACCTAAAGTTACCTCATAACACTCTAAAAATCTCGCAGTACCTTTCACTTGATGGATATTTGCATCACAGAAAATTAGAGTGTCATCTGTATATTGCAAATGAGAAATTGTAATTGATGAGCTTGCAATATTAAATCCCGAGAAATATCCAGCCCTTTCCACCTTTGTCAGCATCAAGCTAAAGCATTCACCATAGATGGTAAAAAAAAAGGGTGAAAGGGGTCACCTTGGCGCAATCCTCTAGATGCCTTGAAGAAACCAATTGGACTACCTTTATAAATGATTGAAAAATGAGCTGATGAAAGACAGCCCCAGATCCAACTTCGCCATTTGTTTCCAAAACCCATCATCTTCATAATTTCTAATAGTGTTCCCTATTCCACTCTATTATATGCCTTCTCCATATCAACTTTCAGCAAAACCCCGATTGCTTCTCAACCACCCTTGAGTGTATGCATTCATGAACTAGCAAGACACTATCTATGATATGTCGATTTTCAATAAAAGCTGACTGCGTGCTAGTAATAAAAATGGTAAAACTCTTTTTAGTCTCTCAGCCAGCACTTTAGCTATAACATTATATAGGTTGGTGATTAAACTAATCAGCCTAACATTCGAAATTTCCAAAATGACCGATTTTTTGGGGATCAATGTCAAAAAGGTAGAATTTACCTCACGAAACAGTTGTCCCATGATCATAAATCCCCTGACCCTTTCCAGCAACTCACCCTTAACCAATTCCCAAATTTTTTGAAAAAAGGCTAAAGAGAATCCATCTGGTCCAGGTGCTTTTTGCTCAAGTAATGCAAATACAACTTCTTTCACCTCTTCCATTGTGACTTCTTTTTCCAACTGAATTTGCATATTGTGATTTAACACTTTAAATGGAACTCTTTCAAATTTTGGGGTAAAATTCACTTCCTTAGAAAAAGCTTGTTTGAAGTGCTTAATCATAGCTAACTCCATTGCCTAATCATTTTCTAGATCAACCCCCTAAAAGGTCAAGCCTAAGATATCGTTTTGTCTTCTTCTAGCACTAGCAATGGCATAAACAAATTTGGTGTTGAGATCACCTTCTTTTAGCCATTTGGATCTCGATATTTGCTTCCAATAAATTTCTCCGCTCTTCTAAGGTCATTAATCTCTTTTAGTTTCTCACTTCTATCCACAAAGAACTGCTCAGTAAAGGAACTCTCTTCTTGAATGCTATGAACCAAGCCTTCAATATCATGAAAAACCTCATCCATCTTCCTTTTGATATCAAAATTATTTTCCTTCTTCCAGTCAATCAATTTGCACTTGATATTCAGCAGTTTATTATGTAACTGAAAGTCCACAATACCTTCAATCACACAGTTAGTCCAAGCCCTTTTTATAAGATCCATAATGTAACAATCCTAAACCTTTTTTTAAAAAATATATATATATATATAATATTAATAGTATTAACAGAAATAAATACAAATAAATAAATAAATATATAAAATAATAAGTATATATTAGTAATGATAATAATCATAATAATATTAATATACTGTTAGGGTATTGTTGCTTTTATATTAACAACAAATAAACGATATTATTGTTAATATACTTGAGGGTTTAATTTTATTTGGGTGGACCTTAGGTACACCATCTTAAAGCTTTATGTTAACACCTCTTATTACAACACCTTGCATCTGAGGTGTTTTCCTTTTATTCGTCTCTCTCTCTCCCTCTCTTCATCATTCCAATGAACCTGTACTCTCTTCACCTCTTTTAGATAATCAAAAGGGAAATTCATTTCCCTTGCACTTTGTCAAAAGAAGAATCTGCCCCTCTCTTTCTCGTCGTGTTTCCTAAATAGGTCATGTCTTCTCGCCTCTTCCCAAGAAATATTTTATGTAAGTGACATCGTCTTCCTGAAAAATAGTCTGTTTTTAATAAATAGTGATATTTCCTTCCAGGATCTTTATTTTATAAGTTTTGTGTGTAAGTGACCTTATTGTCTCGAAAAATAATCCATTCTTTTTAAAAATAAAATGAAATAATTATTTCTACTTATTATCATGAATTTTAGGCGCGATAAATTTTATGCGCACGCGATCTCATTATCTTGAAAAATAATCTTTTTAATAAAAAAAATGTGATATTTTATCTATGTTAGAAATTTTAAATGCTGCAAATTCTTAGAAAAATAAATTTATTTATTTTTCTTGTCTATTGTTAGAAAATTTTAGATACTGTAAAATTATTAAAAATAAATGTAATATTTCTGCTGTTAGTAAAATTGTGAGAATTCTTTCTACTGTTTTTGAATATTTAGACATTGTAAATTTCATGTGCAAATGACTGCCTTATTATTTGAAAACTGATATTTTTGCATTTGATTATAGCATTGTCTGTGAAATGTTCATTTGTCAATTGATATCCCATAAATTGTGATAATTTCGTATTCTTGAATTTCTATAAGAGTTTTTCTATACATATTAAATTGGCAATTATGCTAGAATGTCTTTACGAATTGCTACCTTTCTAAATTTGAGCCCAAATTATTTGATTCGTTATTTTTGAAATGTTATTGAAAGTGAATGTTATTAATGGTTTCAGTGAGATTCATATTAATGATTTCAGTGATATGTTGAGTACATGATATTGCTGCTTTCGAATGTTTAAAGAGATTTAGAAATACTTTAAGTATGCAAGTGGACTCATCCGGTTTGTCGGTGAGGTATAAGTGGACCTATCCGAGATGCCGGTAGGGATAAAGTGGACTCATCCGGTACGCCGGTGAGGTATAAGTGGACCTGCAGGGATTAACTGGACCTATCTGGGACGCCGATAGGGATTAAGTGGACCCATCAGGACGCTGATGGGGTATATAGGTGACCTACTTGGGACGCCAGTAGGGTATTTTGTGAAATCTTTTTAATTATGTGTTGATGTTAAAATGTGATATGTATTTCAATCATTCGGATTATACTTAATTATGCATTTTTAAAAGTGAAACTGTTAATGCATTCCTGTTAATAGATCTCTTTTTCGAAAATATTGATATCTTTCAATCATGATTATTTTTAGGATTATGATGATCACTTACTGAGTAGCCAAACTCATCAAACTATGGTAAACATTTTTTCAGGATAATTGCGGATTCATTTTGAGTGCTAGTCAAGAACAACCTTGGAAGATATTGTTGTTGTGCTAGCTTTCTTTATTTACTTTGTAAGACCTCGCCACTGTAAATTTGTCCTATCAAGAGTTGTATATATGTGACACGTAACCCCATCCACCTCCAACCATTCCAGACTCATTCGAAACGGCTTTGGACCACCATGCTGTACCGTAGTATTTAGCAAAATTGGTTCTTGATCAGAACTCAGATGCAACAAAGTTTTAACCGATACTAAAGAAAATTCCTCTAGCCATTCCATCGAAATAAAGAAACGATCTAATTTATAGCTAGCCTGATCAAGCTATTGTTGGATTACGCGAAATGTGATCCAATAATATGCAAATCCATTAAGGCATTACATTCAATAAACTCATTGAAGAGCCGCATTGAAGCGTTAATAGGAGTGGCAGCAAGACACTCATCAGGCCATCTAATAAGGTTGAAATCACCTCCCAATACCACAGGAAAATTAAAGGAATGAATAACAGAGTTCAAATCAGCAATAAAATCCTCTTTAAGAACAGGATCAGTAGGTCCATACACATTTAACATCCCCCAGGATAAGCCTGGTCGGGGTCCATGAAAACCTTAGCAAATAACTGTTTTTCAAAATGATTTCAAATTTCTGTAAAACCAAATGATCCCACAGCACCTATAAATCCCCTGACGCACCCACTACATCATTCCCACAAAAAGAGACTGCCCCAGGACCCCAAACTTCCCTAGCCCCTGACAAAGTGGGCCTAGGAAGTTTAGTTTCTTGTAAAAGTAAAACAGTAGGCTTAAATTTGGAAACAAAAAATAAAACATTATTTTTCCTACAGGAGTCACCCAGACCCCGAACATTCCGAGATAAACAGTTCAATAAATAGTAGGGTTAGAAGAAGAAGCACCTGGTCCATTAGGACCTGCTCCAAAATAATTCTTCTCCAGCAGCAAGGCTTCGTTCAGTTCATCATCATCCTTGGATGATCCACTCGATGAAGAAGAGTCAAGGTCCATTTGCACCGACCCGCGATACTCAATCCCTGTGGGTGGACCATTCTTAACAATTCCTCTAGCCTCCAAATGTGTTGAAGATCTCAGCCCACCTGCAACCATCTTTTTTTTTTTTCCTGCATGCTCCTTTTTTACTGTAGTCTTGAGCACCTTCTCCTTACTAGCAACGCTCTGAGATTTCCCAGTCACAGATTCTTTTATGATAGACGAAGACCGCTGACTTCTGCGAACCTTGATTTCCTCCAAAACCACTTCGAGAGGAACTTCGTTCATCCCCATTTCGTCCAATAGACTAGCAATTTCTGGTCATCCTCCAAAACAGGATCAGAGGAAGTGCTCCTCTGCAGCATCGACAGTTCTTCATGGGATAATAGAGCAAGAAGCAAAGCTTCCTCTTGTGGAAAGGCTTCTAGCTGGAGGTCCTCCAAAACCATCAAGATACGATAACAAACATGAGAATGAGGCTCCTCTTCATCGGCCTCACTCCCCTGTTTCTGTTCCTCTTCTATCAATACTATTGCAAGGGGTTCTACAAAAAGGGGGTCAAATTTAGGGCTGGTTTTCTTGGCATTCTTGGTGGTCGTCACACGATAAGGTAAGGGATACATTTTCAAAGAGCAGAGGCTATCACCACAAGCCATGAGAAGTTTATTTGTTGCAACCAGACCATGAACCTTCTATGCGCCAAGCACCCCAAAAGGAAAATCGCTACTGAGATAATGTCTAGAATGTTTCTTTTAGCTTCTAACTCCTTCCAGAGCTAAGAAATAGATCCATGACCCACCGCCTTCTCAAAAGGATACATGCTTCTTGAAATTCCTAAAAATCTCTACCCCGAATCTCACTGACCTCCTTGGGACTTGAGTCCGCTGACTTCTCAGTTTAAAAGGTGGGTATATTGTCTACTATCGATGCTGGACCTGCGGTATCAGACAAATCATCATGATCCTTCACCGCAGAGGCATTAAGAATTTTTCGGTTGGCCAAGAAGCAAATCTCGGCGAAAACCCTGCCATATTATCCGGGAATCTGCCAATAGGGACCCACCATTTAGACACCTTCAAAAATTGCCTATAATACAAAATTTGAGAATTGAAACGCTGATTATTTCTCCTGAAATATCGCCTCTCATTCTGACGAAACCTGTGCTCGCCGGAATTTCTATCACCATTTTCCACTTTCAAATTTTTCGGCAAAGGTTCAATCTTTGAATGAAGCTGGAAATGATTCACCACATATTGGACCTTATTCATAGTTATTGCGTGCCCATTATATTTGGTAATCAAGATAGAAAAGCAATTATCTGCAATGTGTAACCAGGCATTCTGTGGGATTTGCACACCCGAGGTTTCCCATATCTTCACACGCACAGATTTGCAAATTGGACTCAAGAATGAATCCCAATCTAAATCACAATAGTCACCAAAACTTTCAACCACCTGTTTGTAAGTTCCAAGCGTGTAAAGGGATTCCCCAAAATTTAATCCAAAACGAATTCTTTTGGACAAAAGATGCATGGTTTGAGGGTTTCCAAGTGTTCAAGGAAAGAAGACAACTACGCACCCTGCAAAACCTATGCATCAAAGCCTTCTGAAACTCATTTGAAGACCGTAATTTAAAAACAATCTTATTTTTTCTAATAACCTTTATATCAGGAAGATACGACAAAGCGCAGCCTCTCTGGGCCCAATCAGAAAGTCCAAAAAAATCTTTTAAAGGAGGTGAGAAAGAACCTCTAACAAAGAAAATTTTCCTGATTAAACACTTTTCCACCTATGATCGCTCTACTACGATCTTCGAACATGATAAACCCAAAGTAAACTCGATCTCTCTTACGGAAACGCATATGGCTTCTCCTATACACCCTTCGTCATCTCCAGCACGCCAATAAAATTTGTCTCGAATCGTTTCTACTCTTTGAGTGCTTAGTTGGGTACAAGAAAGAAACCATGGGTGCATTGATCTCCATTGCTACATCTTGCAACCATTTGCTTTCTCTCTCTTCTTCCAATACACAAACAGCAGCAGGGTTCCTTCTAAATGCCTGTATGTGGTGCTTCCTTTTGTTTACCAATAATAACAAATTGCCAGCCTAGAGAGAGAGAGCCTTCAGTTTTTCAGGAAGAAAATATTTGAGACCGGAGTCTGTAAGGATCCTGAAATCACCATATCCATCAAAGCACCAAACCCCATGCAAAACTGCAGAAATTAAAAACAGGATTTTCGGTAATTTGAGGACTCTCTCTACCTCTTATGAAGTCATAGTTATCTGATAAAATCAGGGGGAACAACTAGTTTGAGCCCCTACATCAGAGGAAAATGAAAAGCTGATGACCCAACCCATGATGCCCTACCTTCAAGAAGAGATCTCTAGTCAATTCCAGCTCTTCGAGCTATGGGAATATCTAGACTAGGCCAAATTCCTCTCTCAATATGCTGGGTGAAACTTATCCAAATATAGTACGCTGGGTGAAGGGGAGAGAGTTTAAAAAAAAAACCATATTTACCCGTGTAATGTAGAGAGAGAAAGGTAGCATTTTTCGGTTTTAAAAAACCGAAATATGATTGATTTCGGTTTTTGAAAAACCGAAAAATGGGTAGTTTCGTTTTTTTTTTTTAAAATTGTTATGAAGTCCAAAAAACGGGCATATCGGTAATAACGAAAACTATTCGGTATTTTGATAATAACGGAAACTAAAATGGATATTTACATAATTTTTTCTTTTTTTTTTAACATACTTACACTTTAATTGAACGATTTTTAAAATGTCAAGTATTCTTAAAAGGAACGTAATATTCTATAAATAAAAGTTGTTGCTCACTAGAAGAATATCAAATTACTCAGAAAAGAAAGTGAGCAACGACTTTTATTTATAAATCATTCCTTTGACGAATACTATTTTTCTATTCCTATCGCATATCTAAGAACTCTAAAATTGCAAAATCATGTAATTATTACATAATAACTTTTGGCATATCAATTTTTTACTATTACATTGCATGTTGACGAAATTATTTGCATGAATACTTTTCGAATATTTATATACTCTCCATATTATTTATGTGATCGTTTATTTCGTTTTTACATGCAATGCACATGACCCCACTAGTCATAATAAAGGGGGAATATACTACGAAAGTAGTATGATGCCAAAGAACATTTAAAATGAGAAAGGGGATCATGCAGGTTGACATTTTTAAGGGTAAATATACTTTTGGAATACACTTTTACTTCTAATGCTGCTACTACTGCTACTTTAATTGATTAATTAAAGGGAATATGCGTGTCTTCAATAATTTTGGAGGGATACATTAGTCATAGGGCAAGGAGACTAGCTTTGCATGATTCTCTTGTTAAGAAAATATTATGAATGAAAAATATTAATAAATAAAATATATAACATTTTATGTATACAAAAGTATTAAAAAATAATAAAACATATACGTGGGACACAAGGATTATTTCAATCTAATCATCCAATATTCATTTAAATTTATGACAGTATCTTCTAGTTCACCCTCTAAATGATATTTCAAGCCTGATGCCATGAAACTAGCTTCACTGGGTAAAGATATCATGTGAAAAATATTTTGTAAAAAGAAAGTATCATAAAAAGAAAGTATCGCGTCATTGCTTCCAACTACATGTAAAGTTTCAATATAACTTTCACATGTTCTTGAACTTAATTATTAAATGAACTGAATGAAAGACATGGCCATAAGAAATTGCAATGATACTATAATCCAAGGCAAAGTAACATTATGAAAAAATGACCAAAAAAAAAAACGAAAAAAAAAGGGGTAAAGATATAAACATACTGAAGGAGTATATAATGACGTAATTCACCACTAGAACCCAAATCAGATTATACAAAAAGAAAAAGTACTTATTTTTTTTTAATTGATGCACGAACCCTAGAAGAGAGACTATTTAGAATTTAATATTTATGCAAGAGGGAGAATAACAATATGTAGAAAAGAAAAGTACTTGGTTTTTCTATTGATCAATGAACGAAACTTCCGCCTCCTGGGCAGTGGTTTTTCCAAAATGGCTAGTCGTTGATAAGGCGGCATGCTTTAGGCGGTCCATTTAGTGTTGGGTATATGTGGCCTTTTAAAGACATTATGAGTGTGTATTGAAATACTTTTATTATAATGAAACATAAATTTAGTGGGAGTGTGGTCCCTCGAGGATCATATTAAGCAAATGATGTTTGCTTATACCGGACTGTACTTATCGATCTAGGCTAGTTGGTTGGAAAACCCAATGTACTTGGGCATAAAGAATTAACCGATGAGGGTTTTAGGTTAGCCCTTGATGAGGTCGGAGCTTATGCCTAGATGAGTGAGCCGAGGAATTGTGTGACCCTTGTGTGTGATGGTAGGTCTATTGAGACGGGAGCCAAAACCTCATCCATGTTCCATCACACGGCATGCATATCGGTAGATCGTTGGGGAAATCCAGATATCCACCTTTGGGTGAAGCGTATGCATGTGCGAGAAATACCCTTATGCGCCATAGTACTGTGGTCGCATCAGGTCGTGGTGATCTTGACTCGTCTCTAGGGGAGAACCTGTAATCCACAGATTGGGATTGCGACCCCTTAATTCATCGACTTGACTTTGGTGACCCGCTAATGAGCCCCTGCTTGGACTGTGGGTTATGGGAAACACTAGGTCCGTTCGATAAAGCTAGTGTGGTCTATAGTCCATAGTTGAAGGTGGAGTACCCCATTATTACAGATTGAATTCTTAAAACCATATGGATTATTTTCCCATCATATTAATCTAATTGTGTTCATTTTATTATTGAAATGATTTTAGTTTTATTATTTAAATTTTTATGAATCTCTCAATATTTTTTTATGATTTTTGGACTTATAAAAATACAATTATTGATTTTACAAAGTTGTAAAAATTCAAA
The DNA here is from genome assembly GCF_000471905.2 of Amborella trichopoda. The sequence continues at coordinate 2,085,996 of NW_006500104.1, forward strand.
TATATATTAATTAGTTTTATTTAATTTTAAAACTTTTTATAAAATTTCATGGGGGCCCAAAATGCACATGGGCCCACCATGTGACATGTGGGTGGGGGCCTACATGTGCCACAAAAGGGTGGCACACCCTATCCTTTGGATTCTTTGTTTACTTTATGTTCAAGTCTTTAAGTTATGGTAACTTTGATTTGTGGCATGTGGTCAAATCTTGGAAG
>NW_006500104.1:2086396-2099304 GCF_000471905.2 Amborella trichopoda
TATTGAACCTATCTTATTTATATTTAGTGTATTTATTTGCTTGATAATATTTGACATATCCTTATGGAATATATGACATGGATCATGCAATTTTATGGAATGCATGACATTTATTTTATTTAAATATATTGATGGGAAAATGGTTTAAGTAAAGGGGGATAATGGTCCAAGTACCTTCCATAATGTTGATGACCCATCTATGGAATGGATGACTCAGATCTCTAACCCCACAAATTACCTTGATCAACGGTCTAGATTCAATCTCATGAAAGAGACAAACTATGGGAAAACTTTAAGAAACCCTAAACCTAAATATTCACTATAAATAGGAGTACTCTCCCCCCATCTCTACACAACCTCTCTCTCTCTTAGAGGGGAACACCCATTCTCTCTCCTCCATATTTATCTCTCTAACTTTCTCTCTCTAAAATCCTAAGTAATACTCTCTCTCCTCTCTAGACCTATGAAGAAACTAAGGGTTGAAAAAATTAAAGAGAGCCTAAGTTAATTTTGGAGGTTAATGTTTAAAAGAGATTTTAAGGATGGTTATTTAGTTTGGCCGAAATCAGCTATCCCGGTTCGAGATTGAAGCTAGACAGTAGATCCAGTACCATTGGATGTGGTAACTGGGTGTGGGGTATAAAAAGCCTGGTTGAGGTAATCTCCGACATTTTTTCTTTTATTTGCTTGTTCTTTTATTTTATATTCTCAAGCATAGTATTAGGTTGTATGAATGACATCAAGTTGTCAAGATTTATTTTATTGATGCGCAATTTATTTTTGGAATATCTATTGTTTGTAATAAGACCATCTGTGAGTGATCTTGTTGTCAAAACATAAGAGGTGATTATTATTAATAAAAAAAAAAATTGTAATTCCCGATAAAAGAACACATAGGTCTTTCTTTCATTGGTATTAGAGATAATTTTACTTGATTGCCATTAGGAGTCTTTTCTTATTTTTGCTTGAGAATAGAAATATATGGCTGCTCGTACCTTCATCTCAGAGATCCCGAAAGCCGAAAGGTTTGATGGGGCCAATTTTGTTTCATGAAAAAGAAAAATCAAATTTGTACTCTATGAGGAAAACTGGCATGAGCTACTCTTTGAGGACTAAACTCGTCGTCCAATTGACAACTCATCTCAAGTCATTAAAGATGAGTACGCCAATTGAAAGAGGAAGAATCTTAGATGCAAACACATTCTTTTATTTGTCATGACTGACTCATATGCTCATGAGTATGGTTCATTCTATATTGCAAGTGAGATTTATGATAAACTTGAGAGAGAATATGTTGAACCCTCTCCTATGAAGCAAACCACGGCTATGAGGAGGTATAATGAATTAAAGATGTACCAAGTTTGCAGATCATGTGCATGTGTTTTGTGCGCTAGTCAGAGAGCTAGAAGACACATGCATGAAACCTAATGGATCTATGCAAGTGATTCATCTTATGAATTCACTTCCAAATTCATGGAAGACCTTCATATCTTTCATTTCAGCCAGAAGGAAAGCACCAAAACTACAGGTGCTCATCACTACAATCAAAGCAGAACAGGAGAGAAAAAATTCAAGGTAACTACTGATAACAACCTCAAGAGAAGCAGTGCATAAGGTAAAATCTTCACTTTCTTTTAAATTTAAGAAGGGAAAGGGAATAAATAATTTTGGAAAGAAAAAAAATTTCAAAAAGAGAGATTTTGGAAATAAGGGAGCAAAGAGAGAGACTGTAACTTGCTTTATTTGCAAGAAAGGGGGCCACATAGCCAATAGTTGTCGATTTAATAAATCCGGAGGGACCAACAAGGAATTGACATGTGTGGTTTTTGAGTCTATGCTGGCTGACCCCAAGGAAGCCTCTTGGTGTCTTGACTCGGGTGCTACGACAAATGTCACAAACACCAAGGATGGTTTATGTTCTTTCACTCCCATGGGGTCAGGACAACAACATATTTACATGGGAGGAAATCAAAAGACTGATATTCTTGGGATTGGAAATTTTGAGCTGAAAATGAAGAGTGGGAGCACCTTGATCCTAAAGCAAGTACTTTATGCTCCTGATATAAGGAAGTTATTGGTTTCGGTTCCTAATATGTTTATAGATGGATTCATAACCACTTTCATTGGGGAGAAAGTGGCAGTCAAAAACAGGAAAGATGTGATCATGACTGGATGACTTGTAGATGGCTATTTACCATTAAAATAAAAAAGAATATTGCTTATGTCTCGTCCCCTAATGAATTGGATGCTACCCAATAACATATGAGGTTAGGACATATTAATATCAAACGAATGGAATTAAAAAGGGACGAGATTCTTCAAAATTATAAGGGAGATTTATCGAAAATGTGCAAGTCTTGTGTGTAAGGAAAATTAATAAGGAAAAATACCACCAGGGTAAAAAGAACTACTAGCGTATTGGAAATCATTCATAGTGATATATGTAGACCTATGAATGTGACCACCAAAAATGGAAAATATATTTTATTTCTTTTATAGATGATCACTCGCGATATGGCTATGTGTACTTTATTCATGCAAATCAGAAGCCCTAGAAAAATTCAAAGAATATAAGGCCCAGGTAGAGAATCAAACCAACCTGAAAATTAAAGTCCTTAGAACCGATGAGGGGGGGAATACTCATTTGACATTTTCAAAGAATTGTGCATTGAAAATGAGATCATCCATCAGTACACCATGCCTTATACTCCTAAACAAAATGGTGTAGCTGAGAGAAAGAATATGACCTTAGTGGAAATGGTAAGGAGTATGATGAGGCATGCAAATCTCTCATTGGAGTTTGGGGAGAAGCCATATTAACGGCATGTTACATCTTTAACCGGACTCTCAAAAAAGCTTCCCCACTTACTCATAACGAAATTTTTACATATCGTATGCCCTCCCTTGAACACCTGAGAGTTTGGAGTTGCTCAGCCCATGTTCTAATCCCACATCAAAATAGAACCAAATTGCAACCCAAAACTGTTAATTCCATTTTCATTGGTTACCCAAATCATGATAAGAGGTATCGATTCAACAACCTTTAAACATGTGTGGTTATTGAAAGCCGCGATGTTCACGTCTTCAATGAAGAGTTCCTTGAAGCAAGGGTGAGAAGAAAACAAGCTGACTTTTATGAGGAGGCTCAAAACAAGGATGTAGTTCAAGACCTGAACCAACCTGATCCTAAACTCCCTATAGAAAGTGAACCTTTACCTGAACCTAGACGAAGTAATCGAGTCAGTAGACCACTTCTTTAGCTAGAACAATTTGTCTACCTTGGAGAACATTTTGATAAGGTTGGGGAATATCCAGATTCAGAATCTAAAACTCACCGTGAAGCCTTGACCTGTCATGAAAGGGAATACTGGGTAGAAGCCATGAAAGATGAGTATGCTTCCATTAATTAAAACCATATATGAGAATTAGTACCTCTGCTCATAAACGTAAGACCATTGGTTGTAAGTGGATTTCAAGAAAAAATTGAACTCTGAAGGAAAATAGAAAAATACAAAGCTAAGTTGGTTGCAAAGTGTTTCATCCAGAAAGAAGGGATAGCCTATTGCTAAATTTTCATCCATCCGAATCCTTATAGCTATAGCTACCCATTTTGACTTTGAGGTTCATTAAATGGATGTCAAAATAGCTTTTCTAAATGGGGATTTAGAATAAGAAATTTATATGACCCAACCTAAGGGATTTGAGGAAGGGAAAGAGAACCTAGTATGCAAACTTAATAAATCCCTTTATGCCCTGAAACATGCATCGCGACAATGGTATATAAAATTCCAAGAGACCCTTGCTCTTGCAGGGTTCTCCACAAATAATGGGGATTATTGCATATATCAAAAGGTCAGTGGGAGTGATGTGGTCTTTATATCGTTATATGTTGATGATATGCTAATTATTAGTAGCTCAATTGCCCTAGTAGTAGAGACGAAAAATTTCATTGCACAACACTTCGATATGAAGGATCTTGGAGAAGCTTCATACGTGTTGGGCATCAAGATAATAAGAAATAGGAGAGAGAAGACTATCCAACTTTTCTAGACAACCTACTGTAAGAGGATTCTAAAAAAGTTTGATATGAGTATGTGTAAGTCCATATCTACCCCAATCGACAAAAGATGAAGCTTAATAATAAGATGTGTCCTATCGAAGACAAGGATATAAGAGCCATGGAGAGAGTGTCATACAGGAGCACAATTGGGTCCCTTATGTATGCCATGACGGGAATAAGACTTGACTTGTCCTTCGTCATGAGTCTAGTGAGCCGTTTCCAAAGTAATCTAGGAGAGGAGCATTGTAAAGCTGTAAAAAGAATTCTCAGATATTTAAAAGGGATCATGAACTATGCGCTCACATATAAGGGGGGACTGAAATAACAATAAAGGGATATTCAGATGCAAGCTATCTCGTGGATCCAGATGATGCGAAGTCTACATCTGGGTATGTGTTTATGCTTGGAGGGGGTACGGGTTCTTAGAAGTCAAAAAAACCAGATATTGTGGCATTGTCCACCATGGAATCCGAGTATGTGGCATGATGTCTAGTAGCCAAGGAGGTCGTGTGGATTAAGAAGTTTCTTAATCAACTTAATTTTCATTATGTATATTGTGAGGCAGTGCAAATTTTCTGTGACAACACGAAAGCTATTTGTGTCTCTAAAGAGCCTCGGTTTCACAAGAATTTCAAGCATATCAAGCCATATTTCTATCACTTGAGAAATGAGGTCAGATTGAAAGAGATCGATATCAGCTATATATCTACAGATTTGATGATTGCAGACCCTCTGATTATGAGAGTTGTCTCTAATGTTTTTTGTAAGACATGTGAGAGAGATAGGGACGAGAGAAAGTGAGGAAGAGAGAATGTAAGGCCTTCAAAGGCCAAGTGGGAGACGTTGGATATATGTAGCCTTTAAAGGCCTTATGAGTATGTATTGAAATAATTTTATTATAGTGAAACACTTTTATTGAAATACTTTTATTTAGTGGGAATGTGGTCCCTCGAAGACCATACTAAGCAAATGATGTTTGCTTATACCGGACTGTGCTTATCGATCTAGGCCAGTCAGTTGGAAAACCCAAGGTACCTGGGCATAAATAATTAACCGATGAGGGTTTTTGGTTAGCCCTTGATGAGGTCGGAGCTTATGCCTAGATGAGTGAGCCGAGGGACTGTGTGACCCTTGTGTGTCATGGTAGGCCTATTGAGACGGGGGCCAAAACCTCATCCATGTTTCATCAAAACGGCATGCATAACGATAGATCGTTCAAGATAGCCAGATATCCACCTTTGGGTGAAGCGTATGCATGTTCGAGAGATACCCCTATGCGTCATAATGCTGTGGTCGCATCAGGTCATGGTGACCTTGACTCGTCTCTCGGGAAAGACCTGTAATCCACAGATTGAGATTGCAACCCCTTGATTCATCGACCTGACTTTGGTGACCCGCTAATGAGCCCCTGCTTGGACTGTGGGTCATGAGAAACACTAGGTCGTTTCGATAAAGCTAGTGTGGTCTGTAGTCCACAGTTGAAGGTGGAGTACCACATTATTACAGATTGAATTCCTAAAATCATATGGATCATTTTCCCATCATATGAATTTAATTGTGTTCATTTTATTATTGAAATGATTTTAGTTTTATTATTTGAATTTTTATTAATCTCTCAATATTTTATTTATGATTTTTGGGCTTATAAAAATACAGTTATTGATTTTACAAAGTTATAAAAATTCAAATATATATTAATTCGTTTTATTTAATTTTAAATTTTTTTATAAAATTTTATGGGGGCCTAAAGTGCACATGGGCCCACCATGTGGCATGTGGGTGGGGGCCCAAATGTGCCACAAAAGGGTGGCACGCCCCACCCTTTGGATTCTTTGTTTGCTTTATGTTCAAGTCTTTAAGTTATGGTAACTTTAATTTGTGGCATGTGGTCAAATCTTGGAAGGGAAATATTGACCATGGCTTTATTCGTTTTATAGCAAGTTTGCTTTAAAAGGATATGGTCAATTTGAATATATAGTAAATATTGACCTTATCTTATTTATATTTGGTAGTATTTATTTGCTTCGTAATATTTGACATATCCTTATGGAATATGTGACATGGATCATGAAATTTTATGGAATGCATGATATTTATTTTATTTAAATATATTGATGGGAAAATGGTTTAAGGAAAGGGGGATAATGGTCCAAGCACCTTTCATAATGTTGATGGTCCATCTATGAAATGCATGACTTAGATTTCTCAGCCTACACGTCACCTTGATCAACAGTCTAGATTCAATCTCATGAAAGAGGCAAACTATGGGAAACCCTAAGAAACCTTAAATTTAAATATTCACTATAAATAGGGGTGCTTTCCCCCATCTCTACACAACCTCTCTCTCTCTCCCATAAGCCCTCTCTCCTAGAAGGGCACGCCCCACTCTCTCTCCTTCATATTTCTCTCTCTAACTTTCTCTCTCCAAAATCCTCAATAGTACTCTCTCTCTTCTCTAGACTTAAAAAAAAACTAAGGGTTGGGAAAATTAGAGGGAGCCTAAGTTAATTTTGGGGGTTAAGGTTTAGTAGAGATTAAGGAATGTTATCTAGTTTGGCTGAAATCAGCTATCTCGGTTCAAGATTGAAGCTAGACCGCAGATCCAGTGCCATTGGATGTGGTGACTCGGTGTGGGGTGTAAAAAGCCCGGTTGAGATAATCTCCGACATCTTTTTTTTTATTCGCTTGTTCTTTTATTTTATATTCTCAAGCATAGTATTAGGTTGTATGAATGGCATCAAGTAGTTGAGATTTATTTTATTGATGTGCAATTTATTTTTGGAACATCTATGGTTTGTTATAAGACCATTTGTGAGTGATCTTGTTGTCAAAACATAAGGGGTGATTATTATTAATAAAAAAAAAAAATTGTATTTCTCGGCAAAAGATTACATAGGTCTTTCTTTCATTGAAGTGCCCGCCTAGGCACTCAAGTTGCTTTCCTAGGCGGCTTAAAAGGCAAGCGTCTATGCGGCATAAAAGACGAGTGCCTAGGCGCATAAAAGGAGTGCGCCTAGGCGTCGCCACGACCCTTGAGCGAAAATGGCACTCGGCCATTGGGTAAAACCATCTTCTTTCCCCATAAAAAGGGGGAAAAGGGTTTTGGGGGCCATTCTTGCCCCCAAAAACATTTTTAGTGAAGTTTAGAGAGACAAAAAACTTGAAAAAAACAAGATTTAAAGATTTGTAAAGAGATCAGAAATTTTTTCGACCTCCTCGATTGGTCACAAAATTTAATGATATTCATCTCCAACCTTTCGGAGGCTTATATTGACTGTAAAAGAGGATATTTGGATAAAAAAATTCGGTTTGGCCCGATATTGATTCCAGTTCAGGAAGGTTGGTATATTTCAATAGTTTTTATTAAGATATGTAACTTTTTTCCCCACAATATCTTATGATATTATTCTTTGCTATTTTTATTTGTTTGTGATACTTTATGATATATATTTGATATGTTACTGGCTAATTGAATTATTATTTTCGCATTTTTATATGTAGTTTGGGTCCTTGGGAAAGAAATTCTATAAAAAAATCCATTTCCCCTAAACCTAATGAATTTTTTTAGATATATGACTTTACTTTTATGATTCATAAACCCTAACTTTTACCCACATAATTTATTTTATTAGTTAGTTTAACAATTGCTTATTAAATAATTGCATGTGTAAAATGCTTTTTCGATTTTATGCCATATCATAGCAATTTTGATGTGTATGTGTTACCTATATTTTTTTTTAGCTTAATAAAAACTCATTATATTAAATGGTCAATATAAAATCTAGTTTTACTTCATTTCCTATTTTTAATTTTTTAGATGACCTTTTTTTTTGGCTAACTAACTTTGAAGTTTCAAATATTTAGACTAGTAGTTGTAAATTAATATGCTTTTATATATGTATTTACAATTTTCACTTCTTGTAAATGTTTTCCAAGTTTGACTTTGTTTTTGTTTAATTTTCAGGTTTTGGTGATACGTTGATACTTGATAGATAAGGATTCTAGGTAAAATATCTTCTTCAGCATCAAGCAAACAAAGTGATCCGAGTTGGAAATATGAACATTGTCCCAACTCTAATGACAAGAATAAAGCAGCTTGCATGAAAAAAAAGAATACAATGTTGGAATGAATAGATTGAAAAAGCATTTGGTGGGCATAAGAGGGGATATAACATCATGTACTAAAGTCCCTGTAGAGGTCATGAAAGAGATGCTAGATCACTTAGAGAAGAAAGAACATTCCAAGAAGGGATATTAAGACATGACGACCTCTGTAAACATCCATGGAATACGTAAAGATGATGAAGATGAAGAGGAAGGAGCCTCCATAAGTAGACCAAGTGCTATTGGGTATAAGAGACCTTGAAGAAGAGGGTCTCTTGATACATTATTCCCGCTTCCCGATCCCATTGTGGTGGCTCATGAAAAGGAACCCTCCTAGAGTACTCTAGAGGCTCATTTGAAGAAGCAAGATAGAGAAAGGGTGAATCAGTATGTGATTTGATGGTATTTTCATGTGGGTCTACCATTTAATACTGTTAGTTTAAAGAGCTTCCACGCTATGTTAGATGCAGTGAGGCAGTTTGGACCAAGATATAGGCCCTCTAAACCTTATGAGCTCAAGAGGCTTTTGTTGATGAAAGAGCTGGAATTAACAAATGGCCACTTGAAGACCCACAAGGATGCTTGGAACAAATGTGGGGTGGCTATTATGATAGATGTGTGAATTGATAAGAGATCTAGGAATGTCATGAACTTATTAATTAATTACCCCATGGGAACTATTTTTTTAAAGTCCATTGAGAAATTCGATAAGATCCATGATGTTGCCTTCATATATGGTATTATGGATCAGTATATTGCAGAAGTGGGAGCAGCACATGTTGTGCAGGTTGTCACAGATATGACTAGAGCTAATATAGCAACTGCTAGATTATTGGAGGTTTTGAAGCCACACATTTTCTGGATGCCTTGCACGGCCCCATATAGTTTTCATGCTTAAAAAAATTGGTAAAAAGAAAGCAGTACATGAGATAATAGAAAAGGCCAGAGATATAACAATTTTCATTTATAGCCACACCCATGTTTTGACGATGACGAGGAAGTTTACGGATGAGACTAACTTGGTGAGACCGAGGATCATCAGGTTTGCCGCTTAATTTTTGTCTTTGGATTCTTTGAATAAGCAAAGGGACATGCTTCGAACTATGTTCATTTCTGAAGCTTGGAAGGGGAGCAAGTGGTCTATGGAGAACAACGGGAAAAAATTCTATGACATTATTATAACAACCAATTTTGGAGTGGGATTCAGTTTTTCCTTGGTGTTTTGAGCCACTTGTGAAAGTGCTTCGCCTAGTTGATAGTGACAAGGAACCGGCAATGGGGCATATTTTCATAAAGATGAAATCATGCAGAACTTGAAACAAAATGAAAAAAGATATGGTCCCATCTTGAAGATTGTAGATGATCAGTGAATAGCAGCTGGAGAGACTCCTACATATAGTAAGGTATTTTCTCAATCTTGTTTGTTTCTATTCTAATCCTGAGACAGAAGAGATTTTATCATGGGAAATCTTTCTATGTTCCCCCTACAACATAGAAGTTCTATCCTCCCTCTACCATCCAGCCGTTCATTTTTTATCAAGAGAGTCACTCCCCGTTTGATCTTATATCCAATGTCTCAAAGTATTTTATTTTTAGTTTTTTTTAATACAATTTTTCTGAATATAAAATTTGGTATGTGCCATCTTCTCATTGGGGCGCACCTATAAAAAATATTAACAATAGTTTTTCTATAAAATATAATGACCAAAATACCCCTTGAAACTTTCAGGGTATTTTGGTCATTTTATTTTATTAAAAATATTTTTTTTAATATTTTTTGTTAGTGCGAGTTTAATAGAGGAATGTAATTCAAAAATTTGGTGTCAAAATAGTTTATAAAAAAAAATTAAAAATAAAACAGTGTAGAGATGTGACATTGTGATTGGGGCAATCTTCGCCCTCCATTAAAAAATGGACGTTGGATAAGGGAGAGGATAGAACTTCTATGTTGTAGGGAGAACATAGAAAGCTTTCCTTTTTATCATGGTAGCATTTAACAAGTACAATATGAAGCTCCACCCCAACTCAAATGTCTAAGACAAAGTGTCTAGAACTCGACTTATGTCTTTACTCAATAGGAACACTTTAGATGGACATCGCAGTTACGCAAATGACAAAGATATATCAATGTAAGTTGAAAATGTATTTGTCATTTTAATTTAACTTGAATCTACTTTTCTAAATTCTAAATTTACATAGATATATGTACTTTACTTATTTTTGTTGTTAAATATATTATAGCCTTTTGGTGAGCTAACCATAGACATACTGCCCCCAACTTGCAAAGGATGGCGCAACAATTTTGAGCTTGACTTGTACATCGTCCTGCTGTGAGAGCAACTTCAACACTTTCGAGATGGTGAATATTATATTTACCCTCTCTCCTATCAATTTACGACAATAAGTTTATCGGCTTTTTTTTCTAAAATAAAGAATTGCAATAGGGTTATGGTATACTATGAAACAAGTATATAAAATCTTAATAAGAGAACTAAACGACCTTGTTTTCAGTCAGTACAATCAAATGCTGAAGGAGCGAGCGGTATCAAATTGAGGACCTAATACTTGTGAAAAATTTAGATCCAACAAGTGAATGGTTGGTCGAGCCCGATGCCAGGGATGAGTTTGTATATGAGGGAGAGAGCTTGATATGGACCCAAGTGCAAGAGGCAGCTGGTTTGGCATCGAGCCCTGTGAGTGCTAGTAGATCCTAAACACAAAGAAAGGAGAAGGAAGTGGCCCCTAAAAAGGGAAAGGGGAAAGGGGAAGAAGAAGGTGCAGACAAAGAGGAAGACAAAGATTTTGAAGGAAGAGGAGGATGCAGACTTAGAGGAGACATGGGAAGAAGGTTTTTATATGGAGGAGGATGAATATGATGATGAGTGACTTGGCATCATCATCAGATTCAAGTGGACTGCATGCGGGACATCAACCTCGTGTTGCTAGTGATGATGAAACTCAACCTCATAATTGAGTTCATCATATTTGTGGGGTGAAGAAGACTACATTTTGTAGTTTATGGCATTTGATTGTCATGACTTTTTTTTTAATGACTTTTGAGTATCTGTTATGACTTGTGACTTGCAAGATTTAAAGGATATCTCGAGTTGATTTTATCTTTTAATATTGCTTTTGAGTTTTAACTATTTTACTTATAGTCTAAAGCCGTACATGTTTATGTTTGATCTGTATTTCTGACTTCTAAATAATATATTATATACAAAATTTACTTATTAAATAAAAAAATATATACAATAAAATGGGAGGAGTTGTGGGGGGTCCAACAAACTGCAAGGATCTGTTCCTCCCCCAATATAGGTTGCATATGTGTTTGGGCGCCCACCTAGGTGGCTACCTTAGCACCTAGGCGGCTACCTTAGCACCTAGGCGACCCAGACCCCTGACCACCTATGTGGCCTTATGAACCTTGCTATTGATGCATGAGCCCTTGAAGAAAGACTATATAAAGAGAGAGTATATTTATGCAAGAGATATAGGAAGAATGCTTTATAGGTATCTTTAAACTTATTTATAAGTCTTCTATCCATCCCATTTCGTAGTCAAATTATGTTTCCAAGTAGCAAGTATAAAAATGGAAGAGAACAAAACTCTGCGAATGAAATGAATCCCATTTCCGCCTCAAATCTAACAAAAAAACCCCTTTCCGGCAAAAACCGCTTCAAATTACAACCAAATATCTCCAACTTCTGGCACAAACGAACCAGACCTCAAATAAATCCGGTTAAGGTCCTTTCAAAATCCGGCCAAAAACCCTATAACTAGCAAAATCCGGGCAAATTTCTGCATTCGGCTGGAAAGCTCCTTTCCGGCGAAAACACGCTAATCTCGGGCTTTGACAAACCCTAGATCTACGATTTTAAAGGCGCAAGCAAAACCCTAGATCTCGACTCAAGAATTTGGTGCATTCTATTCTCTGTAATGGGTATGAGAGCCGCTTTGAGAAAGAAAACATAATTGCGAGGAAACAATGGGTAGATAGAGAAAATCATAGAACATGTTCTGTATATCTTAGGCTTTGATTACACCACTTCAACTTATGCTGCCTCCATACCGAATCTCGTCTCTTGTCCACTCTTTTTTTTTGCCTTTCTTTGTGGTAGAAAGAAAAATGGGAGGACTCGTATAATTTTCTCTCCCTGCTTCATAATTTTCTCTCCCTCTCTCACTCTCTCTCTCCCTCTCTCTCCCTCCCTCTATCTCTATCAATATAGGGGAGTTTGAACTACATAAAGTCACTTATCCTACAATTTCTTTAGCATTAAAGTTCATTCTTATTGATATGTATCCACCCCTTAATAATGTCTACATATATATAATGTCTATATATATAGAGAGAGTATGAGGTCAGCGACTACAAAGGCCCATATTGCATCAGAGCCGATCCAATGGTCACGATTGCAATTCGTATTTAAATTATATTTTTCTTTCTACAAATCTAAATAACTTAAAATTTGGATTGTCTATTTTTTAAAAATATATTAATCTAATAAAAATATAAAAAATCATCAAATATAAATAGACCAAAATACCCCTAAAAGTTTTTTAGGGGTATTTTGATTAATTTAAGTTTTACAAATAAATTTTTTTTTTAAATATTTTTATTATGTGCATATTGATGAAAAGAGTGGACGTTCAAAATTTTATGTGATTTGGATTTGTAGAAAAACATTAAAATTTAATAAAAAATCCAATCGTGTTCGTAAAATCAGTTCAAATTCAGCCT
>NW_006500104.1:2099324-2124142 GCF_000471905.2 Amborella trichopoda
CTTTAAGGTTGCAACCTTAAACAATCCAATTAAGGCACACCTCCAAATTTTATCACAATATGATTACCTTAAAATCTATTTTCATATCTAATTATAGAATTTTAAACTTCAAAAATGGTTAAAACCAATTATATCTATAAATATATGAAAATATTGAAAATGGACGGTCTAGATAATGTTTTGCAAGATTAACTATTTCTAGAACTTAAAATCTTTTTATGTTTATATTCATATGTCTCGATGCCAGGATAATCAATTAGAGGTCTTTTCAGCATTAAAACAACAATTTCCGATGGATTTTTGAGGTGCATATGTAATTCTACATTTTAAGGTTGCAACCTTATATAAACGTTCTCCATGGGTGCAGTTTCTATAAGGTTGCAACCTTAAACAATCAAAGTAAGGTACCCCTCTAAATTTTGTCATAAGATTAACTTTTGGTATCGAAAATTCTTAAAATGGCGTGAGAATCTATTTTCATCTCTAATTATGAAATTTTAAACTCCAAAAAGGCTTCAAATCAAGCACATCTATAAATACACGAAAATCTTGAAAATAATTTGAACTCTTTCTTTTCTCCATATTCATACATCTCAATGTAATTCATACATCTCAATGTAATTTTGAATTAATCAATTAGATGCTTTTCTATTATCAAAACAATTGTAATTTTGAAGTGTATATGTTTGGCTATTTTTTCAAACTTTCATGCTAGATTTGCCATTTTCCTATTCTCTCTTATCTTTTTCAATAAGTTTATGAAATAACTAGTGGCATTTTTTTTTGTCTGTTCAATCCTTCATCATGTGAAAGTTTTTTCGATCTGGAGCCAAATCGAATAAATCTAAGCTATATTGTAGAGTTTTTTCCCTTTTGACTTTTTTCCTTCAATGGAAGCCTAAGTTTGTTTAATTTAAAATGATTTAAATCTATGTTGGTAGTTTTTTGATGATTTAAACATATATTATAATTTTAAATCAATATGCCATTTTTTGAATAATGTTTTTGGTTCACCAAGCCAAGGGCTGTTCCGAATTTTCGAACTGATAAAATATAAAATACTTTCTATGGAGAAACGAATGCATCTTTTGTTTTTTTTTTTTTGCAAATTTATCATTATGTCCAGAAAAGAAATCGAAGAGATTCTTGTATAAAGGGTTTTTAGGGTTGAGTGGGAAAGAGAAAGGGAATAATAGTACGGACAAATTTTAAATGCTTTTGGTTATAATTTCTTTTACGTACATCGAAAGAGATTACGTGCTGTTGCAATCATATAAGGAAAAAGTTTATATAAAGTTGCAACCTTAAAATGTAGAACTATGGATGCACCTAAAAAATCTATTGGAAAATATTATTTTAATATTTAGAAACCTTTTAATTGAGCATCTCGACATCGAGATGTATGATTATAAAAGAAAAATGATTTTGAGTCCCAGAAATAATACATCTTACTACACATTATCTAGATCATCATTTTCATATGTTTATAGATCTACTTGATTTTAACCATTTTTTGAGTTTAAAATTTTATAATTAGATATGAAAATAGATTTTGAGATAACCTTAAGAATATCTTACATCAAAATTATATGTTCTAATCAAATTTGAAGGTATGCCTTAATTGGATTGTTTAAGGTTGCAACCTTATGGAAACCACACCCATCATATAATATAGAAGTAAAGGTGGCAATGGGTTGGGCCCAACCCTAAAAAACTGGGGCTGCACAACTGTGGCTTAAGTGCACGGTCGGTTCTTGACCCTCTTTTTCTTCATTTTTTACCTTATATTTTGATTATTTTACTTGCCCTGGCCCTGCTAGGGCCATGGCCGGGCTTAGGCGAAGGCCTCTTTGGCCAAGTTAGGGCTGAGCTTGGATTGGGCCAACCTTATAGGGTCCACGGCTAGGTTAGGGCTAGATTTGGCTAGGCCCAGGCTTGGCATGTTGCCGGCCCTATATAGAAGTAACGTGCTCCTCCAAATCTACTAGAAAAGAGTATTATGAAGTTAGAAAGCCTTCCAGTTTATCATCTCAGCCTCAATATTAATAGATATTAAGTAAAAAAAAAAAGAATATCAAGTCCTAAAAATAATACATCTTATAATAAGTTATCTAGATTGCCTAATTTTTAGATGTTCAAGTGTCAATAGATGTACTCAATCTACATTGTTTCTGGAATCTTAAATTTCATAATTAGGTTTGAATATTAAGCCACCATAAAGTTTTTGACACTGAAACTATGTCTTTTGATGAAATTTATAGGTGCGCCAAGGGTTGAATATTAAGCCATCATAAAGTTTTTGACACTGAAACTATGTCTTCCGATGAAATTTATAGGTGCGCCTTATTTGTATAGTATAGATGGACAACCATTTATCTCTTGTATATGGAAGTCACAATCATTCTTGTCCCTTAAAGTTTAAAATGGGTGGTTGTAAGAGTGTTACTTAATAGACACAAAGTTTCAAAAAAAATTCTCAAACTTCGTGACACACTGCAAGCATCCAGTTTGACATCTAACAGTGGGAATTGTAAACAATCTCATTATCATTATATTATATATATTGTATAAGGTGGCAACCTTACTTGTAAAAGTAATATTGTAATATTCTACACGGTCCATGTTTATTGTATAGTGTAGATTTTACAAATCTTTTAAAAATATCAAAAAGTTACACATTTTTCACAATAGTATTAAAGTACCACAACCTTGGTTCTACAAGTAAGGTCGCAACTTTATATAACGATTTACCTCATATTTGTCTGGTAGATTTCTACTAAGGGAGGATGTGCCATTGACTATGCTCAAACTTCAAATAAAAATTTCTCAAAATTTTTGCACACCCTTAGCTGTTGGATTTGACATCTTATGGCTAAAAATGACTCTGAACTCTTTAAACCAAAGATAAATGATCTCATGATATACATTGACATATAGACCTCTTCTCTCTTCCTGTGTCCCTCTCTTTCCCCATCCCCATCCCCATCCCCACGAGTGCACACACCCGCACATGAACAAACAACACCATATATAACCAAGAATTATTTATTGTACTGGATTGACCAAAATTGTTCTCCTCTCTACCCCCTATAATTGCTTTCATAAGAACCGTCAATAAATCGCAGTCACAAGATTCCTAACCTGCACTGTGCAATATGCAATATGCCAAAATTTGAAATTTTGTACTGAACATGACCAACTGGTTTAATCAGAACCAGCTGTTTTCCACACAGACATTCAACACAGGCGCATATGGAGAGATCGAGATCATGTTTAGATATTTTTTTGAATGAAAATACACATTTGCTATAATTTCTACTCATGTTCATGGTGCTGTCAGGGAACAGAGCTAACATGCAAAAAGTACACAAATAATCAGTTTGATGTTTATTTACTTTTTGCTTAGCAAAACAAGGAAAATAAAAGACTATTTTTTTAAATAAAAGAAAAAGGAAGCATACTCACACTAATTATTTTTACAATGGGGACATGTGGAGTGTGTGTCCTTGCTATGGGAACAACCCTTGATAGAAAAGTACTGTTCTAATTGCTCACACACTTTGATAATGTCCACCAAAATGTTTTGCAAATAGTTATATGGCAAATAGTTTAAATAATTACATTTATGGTCGGACTGAGGGCATAACTCTTGATAGAGTAAAATAGTATAATAGGATTCGTGTAAACAAACCGATATAATTGAGATAAGATTCAGAAGATGATGAATCACATGGCAAATATAGTTTCCATTATTTACCAAAGGAAAATGCTAAATTAAAACACAAATGTGGAACAATTGAAGTCTTTTCGCTGAGCTCCACATTTGTAATACTCATTTAGGGAGATCCTTGGAAATCAAATGCATGTAACGCAACTCTTCTAGTGATACGATCTCATTTTCACTTGGTAAATGATTGGACCACGTTAATAACCTCAGCTAGACTTGCTTAACAACATACAGAGTGGTATCCAAAAATGTAAGTGACCAATAAATCTGTAAATTTTGAGGCCAAAATAGAGATCCCCTTGATAAAGGTGCATTGATTATTGTTAAACACAGAGACGCTATACACTAGTTTTAAAAGGCTATTTTGAAAGAATTCTTTCTCACTAAACTTTATGCACCGAATATCCCATACCTAGTTGGAGCATTTTGGGTAGCTCAGTGGCATGAATTGAACTTGAGATATGACATTGCTAACCTCTACTACTAACCATTCAAGCCCAAGACTCAATTACTAACCACTCAAGCCCAAGCCTGATTCCTACCTAGTTGTTTTTTCGAACCCAAGCTCTTATAGTTCTATTTTTGAGTGAGTTCATATGCTCATAGCGCAAGGGTTTAATGATCTTGAGGTGAGCCCAAGTTCCTACAGGGGTTAATGTATTTTTGGTGTTCTAAGGCAAGTGGTAGCAATATCAAAGCATTGCAAAATCCTAATCACTCTAAAATGAGTACTCTGCAGGATAGAAAATGGAAGTCGAAGGGGTCATTTTGCCACCATATCAATCTCGAACAGTTTGCGGGCAACCCATATGTAATATCAAAGCTATAAAAGGCTTTTATGTTTAGGTGGTGATGGTGGCAGAGTACGACAACATGACATCTAGAATTTCATTCCTACAAAAATCCCAAGGTAACAATCAAAATAAAAAAAGAGAAAAGAAAGAAATGCCATGCTATTGTGACTAAGAGCCATTGATGCCTGGCCCTAAACATTTAGGCAAAACAGTGGTTCATCCCATTGTTGATCTAAAAAACTGACGAGGATGGCTTGCTTGTGTCGCATGGCATACACATCATGTGCATACCATACTTTATTGCTTCCATATTCTGGTGTAAATCCATTTCCATTAACCTCGTTAACTCATCCTCAGGATAATGTCTTGTGCAAGCATATCATGCTCCTAACTCAAGGCATTCTGACACTGTTCCTCTTGTCTGGAGTATTCAAATCAATTCCCCTTAAACCAAATGTGAATCCTCATCACCCATGTCCCCTTTACCCATATTTTCTTACTTCTAATGCATGGCACCATTCACATGCCTCTCTCAATTAAAACACTTAAACAATAAAAAAACACATTAACAATTAAACTACATGTACCTCTTCCAAATAAGGCTTGACCCCATTTAAACCCCATAACAATAACATCTCGATCCTTCCTCGATTTTTGTGCAGTCAAGCCAACAAAAATATTCACTAGGAATCTTGATGTTCTACTCATACTATTCTTTAAAAAGTTCGGGTTTTGGATTCTTGAATATTTATCAACATGTTTCCTCCTTATACTGTAAATCAATGCTGGTCATCTAGCCTCGTGTATAGTTAATGGGGCTTTGGAATTTTGGGTTTTTCTCTCTTATTTTATTATCTTGGAACTTAGGGTTTTGGATTGGTAGCAGGGCATCAACATGTGGAAAGCCCCATAAAATGTATCAAACCTTTGGCATACATGTGATCACCTTCTAGTGATAGGACCATGGACACAGACTCAAGCTTTCCAGGGTTCCCCACATCTTTCTCTTCCTCTGATGAGTTTGTGTTGAAGAGGGCTTTGAACAGGTTGCAGAAGCAGGCTCCTGCCCCATTGCCTCTCAAATCAATGGCTTTGATTTTGGAAGAGAGACTTAAGAAGGGAGAGATGAACTTCAATGCATCATTCTCTAATGGGAAGGCTCCAATTCCATTGCTAACTCCTCTTTTGCTCTCTCCATCTTCTATAGATAACAGGAACACATCTTAAGAATGATTGTCTTTTCACAAGCTTGATAAAAGGATTCAATGGTGGGTTGAGTGAAGAGAAAGGGGATTAAGAGGTTTGGAGGTGTAATTCTTTTTCCTTTATTACCTAACAAGATTATTGTATATGTATGTATATTCATATGTATTGAATAAGGTCTTAGAGCTAGAAAGAGTTATGCCTTAGAAGAGTGTTTCTGTAATTTGTACCATTCTGTGGCATTATTTTATAAACAGTCTTCTTTCATTCCTTATAACCTGTTCATCTCTTTCTATCTAGATGCATGCTCGTGTGAACAATGCATAAAGGATGACCAATCTCATGTTCTTTCCCTTTTCTTTTGCATCCTCTTCATGTACAAGTAAACAGTGATAAATGTATAACTGGCATGCTCAAACTGCAAGCTAGACATCACCAGAACCTACTTGAGACCATTGGGCTTAGAGTGGTATGGACCATTAGTATTCGTCATCCATTGGCCCAAATATTTTAGGTTTTGTCATTCTTTAAAATTGGGGTAGTACCAAGTTTCCACCTACCATCTGCAAAAAATTTCCTTATACCTGTCCTTGTAGGAGGTCACTTAGAGCTAGGGTGTAAATAGGTTGGGGTCCGGTCTGGTCCAGGTTGACCCCACCCAGACCTGAGCCGACTGGGTCCTAGTTGAACTCGGACTTGACTTGGGCCGAGTTGGCTCTAGGTCATTGAACTAGGACCCGGCTAGCGGGGTTGGGTTCAGTTTGGGTCTATAAAGAAAAACTACAACATATTTAACTTATATGAGTCCGTTGATTCATCCATTTATGTCCCCGTTTGATAGTCCATCTTAAAGAATAGTTTGAATCAAAATCCATCTTACATATGGATTTTGGATCCAAAATCTTAATGGTTGAGAATATCAACCACGTTAAACATGAATCTGAAAAAATAAATTGAAAAAAAAGACAAATTGCAAAAAACCCTCAAAATGGATTTTTTAAACAGTTTACCCATCTAACTTTTTCTAGCCAATACCCTATACAAAAGTTCATTTTTACCCTTCCCTCACATAACAAATTATAGGGCGGTTCGGCATTTGAACAGGCGGTCGGGTGATTATTTTTGCTGGAATGGTGTGTTGGGCATTTCATGGTGGTAGTCCGGCGATTATTTTTTTGCTGGAATGGGTGGTCTGGTGTTTTGAAGTTGCGGTTCATCATTTTGAAGGGGCAGTCCGGAGTTTTAATATGGCAGTCCGGCATTTTGAAGAGACAGTCCGGCGTTTTGAAGTAGCGGTCCGTCGTTTTGAAGTGAATAGTCTGGCATTGAACAAGTGCGGTCCGGCGTTTCCTTTTATTGGGATCATGTTCAATGCACCCAGACCTAACGCACCCAGACCCAACACGTAGGGTCTTGCATTCAAGCCTAAACAAGGCGATCTGATCCAATTTCTTCCCCTACTAACAGCAGAAGGCCCCCAAATTTTATCTCCATTGCTCTTTAGGGAAAAAAGTTACTGAATTCACCACATATTTCCTGCGCAACAAGTGGAGCAGCATTGCAAGTATGCAACTAAATTAATGAACTATCAATTTTGTAGGTAAATTGTTTTAGTATTTCAGTTGCGGAGATTCAGTGAACCTCAATATTAACGAAATTTGATTTCTGTGTTTTTTTAAAAACAACTTAAGGCAATCGCTCTTTCTATTAACATGAGAGCTTTGGTTTTTTGAAAACAAACCAATGCTAAATAGTTGATTTGTGGGCTCAATGTAATGTCCCACTGTCCATACCCATTGTTACCCAATCCAAATAAAAGGGAAAAAAAATGACATAGTTTTAGACTCAAAGAACTAAGTCCAGGCAATAGCTATGATGTTGCTTAGATTTGGGATTTATTATATCAATCCCAAATTTAAAGTATGACCTTGATTCATGCTTCATATTATGACCTCGAGCCTTCTTACAACATGTGCATAGACAGTTGTAAATGGGAAGCCATTTTTTCAAGGTGTGATTCACTTGTTAGAATTTTGCACAGGTTCTAAAGAGAAGACCCAACATCTGCAAGGGTGCATGTCCTTGGGGGTACACTTATAATCTATTGTACATCCAAGATCCAACCATCTATTAGTTCATCTTGGATAGGCCAATTATGTGCCCTTGCTAAAGACTATGGGGCATAGGTCTTGTTGGGTCACATGAGAAAATGGCCTAGGGTTCTTAAGGTAGAACAATGGAGTATCTTAATGGCAATTTTATTTCATGAAAGATCCTAATTTCCTTATTTATATTTTTCTAGATGCCAAAATGAATTATTATGATAGAGAGTGATCCAGAATAGATTTTAGTAATTTTTTAGAATTTTTATGAATTTTTATTTGAGGAAAAATGGAGTTCTAAATTGTTTGGGCAAAGTTCCATTCAAAGACAGGATCATGTATGTGGGGGGGGGGGGGATGTACAAGTGGCCAATATGTGCCACGTGGCCCCCACGTGGCTGCCACATCACTCCCAATGGCTGACGTGGATGGCCTATGGATGGTGTTCCTTGCTTGCTGTTTTGAAGGTGCAATTATCTTAGATGAGTGTAATTGAATTTAATGTGCGTTTGGCATATATGTGAGTGTGAACGTGCGAGTATAAATACCTAGATGTTTTTTTTAGATTGTGCATTTTCTATGCAACGGTTTTTTAGATCTAAAAGCATTTTTTAGTATGTTGATTTCTCATTGGATGCTTGTGTGATACATGTGTGAACTTATTACATAGCATATGTGGAAAATGGCATTTTGAGATTGAAAGTTTTTTAGTTCAAATTCGGATCTTAGAAAAGAAAGAGAGACAGTAAAAGAGAGTGGGACACCCCACATAAAAACTTTTTATGACATATTTTGAAAACTATTGATTTGGAAAATGGATTGATGGCATATAAAATCTAAGATTTCTCGAATAAATTTCAAATTCATTTAATGAAAATTTGGAGATAATTTAGGTTCAACCCTCCTATGATTACTATGGATGGTGTTGAGGATTCGAGGATCATGAACCTGTCTCACCCTTTGGATAACCTAATTTAGGACTTAACACAAAATGATCATGCAACCAACCACTATATAAAGGCATACAACCTAAAGATAATTCATTCTGCACATTAGAGAGGGTGAAAGGTCCCATTGAGTGGTACGGCCCACCTTTGTTCTTCATGCCTTGGGAGAGATCATTAGAGAGAAATAGTGCATTCCACACACCATTGAAGCAACATGGATAGGACCTTATTCCTACCATTAGGCATCATTTTCTTGCTATAAATCAGTCTTAACAGCAAGGTAATTCTGATCATCTGATCCATTTGAGCTCATTTTAATTGCCCATTCCATACTAGCTTTATATGCTTCCAAGCCTCGAGTATGACTACATATTTTAGTATAGTTTGTGCAATCTTCCTTAGTATTCTTTTGCGGAATTTTTTCTGAGATTTTGCAGAGAAGCAATGAACAACTGAAAACGCATTTCCAAAAGCCATCATCATGCCAAAATTGCCTCTCGCACTTGTCTAGTTCTTTGCATGCCTTGATCTCTCAACTAGATGCTATTCTCTCTCGCAGGCCAAGCAAACTCTCTCACTCCCACACATGGTTATCTAGGCCCCCTTTTTTCGAGTTTATTTTAACACCCTTTCGTGTTAGTGTGGTTGAGATTATTATGGTGCATGCTTCTCGCTTTGTAATTAAATTTGATCCTTCAATCTTGTGCTTACGGAAGTGGTTATAATAAAAGGTGTGAGTAAAGGCCTTCAAGGTAATCCAGGTACTTTGAGCTACTCAAATCAGCTTCCCATGCCTTACTCTTAAGTGCACAGAGTTGTTGAGTGATGTTGTGTTGATGAGATTGGGCTAAGAATGTTATGTTCATGTAATAAAATTGAGTTGTATTTGTGAGGAACATTGTATTGAGAAGTGTATTATGTTGTAAGTCATGTTTGTGTTATTTTGAGTTCGATCTCATAGTTAGTTGAGAGGTACAAGTCTAGGGCTGATTGAAGTGATCCTTTCATGTTTTTGGAGTCTATATACTGTTGTTATGAAGCTTTTTGTCTAAGATATGTTGCTGTAAATTGAATACAAGTATTGAATTTTGGACTCTTTTGTGCAATTTTTTTTTGTCTTTTTATCTAGGGTGAGGCCTCAATACACTCCGTTAAGACTGAATGAAGGACTAGAATTTTGGCGCACTATGACTAATAGTCACATGACCCTGATTGTCACGAGGCCAATGTGTATGTGAGAGGTATCGAGAGGGTTGAGTTATCTCTTGTCAGGGACAGTTTTAATATATCCCTCATGACTATGAGAAGGCGAGGGCATTGTGTATGAGATTGGTTGTGATGGATTCATGATAATATGAGATCAAGAATTTAATGTTTTAAGCCTTCATGAGAAGGTTAAAGGTTTGAGAGGATATAGGTTCTAAATCCTTGACCTCGCAACCTTCTTATGGCATATGCATAAACAGTTGCAAAAAAATGAGAAGCCATCCAAGTTGATTCACCGAGAAATTCACATATATCAAGAGAGTACCCTCGCATCTACTAGAGAGAATATCCTTGGGGGTGCATCTGTAATCCCCTACAACCTAAGAGTCATAAGCCACATATTGGATTGACCTTAATAAACCACGCATGAGTCCTTGTTTTATATTGTAGGTCTGGGGTTTCATGGGTCATTCTAAGAAGGTGAATTTGGATTTTGAGTCTAACGGCGTGCAGTTCTCCGACACCTAAGTCATCTTTATAGGATCCTAGTTTCCCTCATTAATATTTGGACAAATAACATATAAGGATAGGCTACCTTGGGTCCCACATATACCATCCAAATAGCCAATGGGTGCCACATGGAATTAAATGGGATCCACGCGAACCCCACATGAGGATTATGTGGGGTTGAAGTCAACCCCATGGTAAATCCCCTCGTAATTAGTGTACTTGTTTATGTGAGGCCTTGAGTTCTATTTTGGAAGTGTGGTGGATATTCCATAAGGGGCATAGGGTGGAAATTATGATTGAAACCTTAAGCCCCACATGAAATTATGCATATGACCACCTATCTTATTGGCATTATATATATATATATATATATAGAAAGAGAGAGAGAGGAAAAGTCTTCCTAATGCCTATAGGTGAAAATAAATAGTGATTTCGCCTACTTTTATCACCATCTAAGTTTCATCACGCGGTCATGATTGTCCGGTAGTGTTTTATTTTTTATTTTATTTTCTATAAATCAGAATGGCCTGAAATTTGGAGGGTATGTACATCTTAATGAGGTGCATCTAATAAAAATATAAAAAAAATTATCCACAAAAAAAACATTGACCAAAATACCTCTGAAATATTTCAGGGTATTTTGGTTACTTTTTTAATGTAAAATATTTTTTTTATATTTTTCAAAGATTCCCCTATTTTTTATGAATGCACGCTCCAAATTTCAAGTCATTCCAATTTATAGAAAAAAAATGAAAAATAAAACACTACCAGACAATCGTGACCGCGCGATGAACTTTGGATGTTGATGAGAGTATGCGAAATCACTGTTCATTTTCGCCTATAGACATTCTGCAGTATTTTCTATATATATATAATATCAAACTCACACGGAATTGGAGATTATTAAATTTAAATTGCATCTAGAACATGAGCAGAATTACCTTGAGGGGTAACCCTCAACTCGGGCTTTCTCCATTTAATTGACTGAGTTGGCATAAGCAGCTAGCTATAGAAGCAAGTTGAATCTAATGTGAATTTGAATTTAAAATTGATGATGGGAAATTTATAAAGAATTAGGATTTTAAAAGAGGATAATGGTATTAAATTTCATCCACTCATCAAAATAACATGATGAGTGATGAGTGACTAAAATCAAGCATCTCTCATACCGTGGATAATTGACTTCAATAACCAAAGGTTGCTCATTGATAATTGACTCTCCATGATTGATCTGACCCACCAATTTGGCTCTTTCTCTCTCCTTCCCCCCATTTGGTTCACTCTCCATATTATGAGATGATTCTTCAAAAATAGAAAGATAGGATAAACGAGTAGGAATTTAGTGAGAGAAAGTGAGATTGAAGCTTCATCTCAAATTTGATGCAGAAACCCTAACTCCATGATCATCAAGCCATTATTCTATGAAGCTTTTTGGTAGCTGTAAATAAGGGTGGTAGTGGACCCGACTGCTTATATTATAGGGTATATGATGGTAAAAAAAAAGGCAAAAAAAAAACAGAAAAAAAAAAAAAAAAGCTCATAGTTAGTTATAAGGTGGCAATAGATCTGACCAAACCCGGGACCCGATAGGTAGACTCAGGACCCGATAGGTAGACTCGGGACCCAATAAGTCTGGATACGGGTCCAAAGTTTGGATCTGATTACTATTCGGGTTTGGGTCTGGGTCCAGGTCCAGGTCCGGCCAGACCTGATCCGTTCCTGATTTGTTGCTGTAAATCTCAATTTGCAGAAAGGTATTATAGCCCATTACCTCCTCATTTCATGAGATTTTGAGTTCTATTTCATCTTTGAGCCTTTAATTCGTAGTTCGTTGATTCAATTTTAGAGTAATTATGATTGAGATTTCTTGAGACTTAATTGACTAATTTTTCTGCAATTTTTTTATCCAAATCAATCAATTAGTTCGTTATTGGTGAAATTTTAAGGGAAAACTATGCCGAAGTTTTTCCATTCTCATACTACTCAACTCAGAGCCCTTTTCTCCCATGGTTTTCCCCACATTATGGATTCAAATTTTTTAGCCTTTCTTTTGTTGAAATGTGCCACAAAATCTAAGTTTATACGATGCCTAATTGTTTTCTATTGAGGCGATGTGAAATTGGCCTATATTTTGATGCCATCCAAGTAGTCACTTCATGGTATATAGCTAAGAATTTAGCCATAAATCGGACATAGAGAGATTGCTTATTTGATTTCCCATTATCAAATCTATTTTGCACTAGTAAGTGTTTATTTTGGTGAAGATGAGATTGCATTTGAGGTATTTGATGTAGCTCCAAAGCTATGTATAATTTGGCATTGTAATTGGAGTAGTGTTGAATTTTGAAGGACTTGAGTATTGCTTTATATTCATTCAATCTCCTTTGTGCCCTAATAGAGTATTTTAAGATATATGTGACTTTGTGTCTTTTGTATTGTAATGAGAAAAACATTGAAGTGTTGTCACTTGGACTTCGCTTAATACATAAGGGTGGCAACGGATCGTGTCGAGTCCGGGTCTGGTCGAACCTAGACTTGAAAAAATTTATGGGACCCAGATCTAGACCTAGACCGTACCTGACTAGACCCAACCCAAAAATAAATAAATAAATATCTATATATATATATATATATATATATTATGTTAAGTATAATCATGTATCATTTAAATATTATAACTAAAAATATATACTTATATTTATTTAAATATTATTAGAATACTATTAAATTATTATATATTAAATATTATTTAAATAATAACACTATTCGGGTTGGGTCCACATGGACCCCCTGACCTGAATAGTGTTCGGGTCCAATATCTGGACCCGAATCCATCCAACAAGCCAGGTCCAATTTTAGACCCATCCGGACCCAGGTCGGGTCAGGTTGTCAGGTTCCAGGTTCGATCCAAGTCCATTGCCACCCCTATTAATACATTAATATTAATCACATATATTATCAAAGTTAGATTCTGGATAGTGGAACCAAACATCACATGTGCCTGCATAGTCGTGGCTTAATGCATATAAGCTACACAAGGGCAGATTAGCATAAATGGGAAATAACTCCATGAGTAAAATGACTGGTATAGGCTTGATTCATATAAGGATGAATAATGGAATGATTCAGATATTTAAAAATGTGAGATATGTACAGGATTTGAAGAAGAGCTCAATTTAATTTTATTCTCTACATTGGAGGATTACAAATTTCTTGAGCAAGTTGGAGTACTAAAAGGTTCAAAAGTCAGTCCACTTATGATGAAAGGAGTCCAAGAAGGAAAGTTGGATAAATTTTTTATTTTTTTGATAAATAAGGAAAGTTGGAGAAATTGTTTAGGGGCATAATTATAAATGAAATGGTAAATTTGGTTGTAGAGGAAAATAAAGCCAAAAAAAGACGTATGATTTGGCAATAGAAGATCTTAGTGATATGAAGCAAGGTCTAGCATAGTGTTGAGGCAAGTGGAGAAATTAAGCATTTGGAGCCTTCACAACAGAATGTAAGGCCCGAAGCACCTCATGAAATTTTTTCAAACCAATATTAAATATTTGGTCAACGAAAGGCAGATGTGACTAGAGTGTTATATTTTAATCTAGTGTTAATTTTGATAATTGCTATTTGTCAAGATTTGGAGCAATTTAAATAGAACAATTTTTCAATAATTGTATTACCCAAACGTTGGGTATATGTAGAGAATACAAGATGGTACAATCCCTTAATTTTAGTGATTTATCTAAAAAAAATAGAAAATGTACAATGTTTATCCTACTAAAACTAAAAAGTGTACAATAATACAAAATCCCAACTAAAATAAAAAACAATATAAAATTTGAAATTCAAGATTCCAATTTCAATTTGAAAATTGTAGTAACTCCCAACACTCCCCTTCAAATTAGAGCGTAAACTTTGAGTGTGCCCAACTTACCTGCGAAAAACTGAAATTGCTCTTTTCCAAAAGCTTTTATGCATATATTGGCTCATTGAAAACCAATTGGAATATGAGCAATACGAATGAGAGCCTGTTGAATTTTTTCACGAACTAGATGGTAGTCAAGTTCAATGTGTTTTGTTAACTCATGAAAAATGGGATTGATAATAATATGTATGACTGATTTGTTGTCACAATAAAGCATCATGGGGCCATTATGAGAAATACCAAAATCAAACAAGAGGTATTTTAACCAAGTAAGTTCACAAGATATAACTGTCATGGATGATACTCTGCTTTCCGTACATGATCGTGAAACTGTCGGTTGTTTTTAAGCTTTTCAATATAAGAGACCATCTCTTAACCAGTAGTCGAGCGCTTGGTCATTGGGCAAGTAGCCCAATCAGAGTCACAATAGGCAGAGAGTTGTAAACTACTAGTAGCACAGAACAAAATACCTTGGCTAGATGTAACTTTTAAATAACAAAGAACTCAAATAGCAACATGTAAATACGGTTTTCAAGGTTGGATCATGAATTGACTGAAGATATGGACAATGTAGATAATGTCTAACCTTGTAATTGTGATATATATAAATCTATCAATCAACCATCTATAAGATATGGGATCATCTAAAAGAGGTCAATATTTTGACATTCAATTTTAAATTTTGTTCCATAAAAAAACGATAGATTTTACAGCCAAAAGACCCATGCCGTACATAGTTTTTAAGAGCAGGTAGACCATTAAGGTAAACAATTAATATAAGGATGTGTCAATACTACCATTTTAATGGGCAATTATAATAGGTAGTAGGGCAGTTTCCAATTTTCATATAGAATGGTGAGACTAATTGGCTCTGGACCAACAATTCACACTCCAAAATAATTATTTTTGTAATCAATTTTGGACTAGCTGAAATACTCATATCCTTCAAATTCTTAGACTAGAGAGACATTCTCTCCAAAAAAATTGCAAAAACAAAAAAACAAAAGTGTTTTACTGCAAAATATCATATGCCAAAGCTATATTACAGAACCTAACTGCACTTCAATTAAAAGTGTTATACAACAGTCTTACTGTACGTGAAAAACCATAAAAGTTAACATGAAGGGTGTTCCTTGTTTACATAAAAGAAATCAGAATGGCCACAAATTTTGATGCAAAGTCGTGAATTGTTAGATGGTGCATAAGTTGCAGTACCAAAATTCTAACCAGCTTCATATACAACAAAAAACCCAACTAAGGGGGTGCTTATGTGTGTGTGTGTGCATGCCTGAGAGAGAGAGAGAGAGAGAGAGAGAGAGAGATGTTAGGTACTGCAGGCACTCTTAATGCGTCATCAATGGCTTATGAAGGTGATGATGCAAAGAATTAAGGCAAATATTTATACACTATATGGAAAATGAGGTTCGAGTTTGGGGTTAAATGGTTAATCACATGCAGGGGGGAAGCTTATCCTTCAATCGAGAGATGAGCTTAAATGTCTCCTCAGCCTCAACCATTTGACGAGGGTTTCTCTTTGATGCCCGATCAGGATGAAACCGAAGCAAGGCTTGTTTGTAAGCTGCTTGAACCTGATAATAAACACCAAGACTTCTAAATGTAATAGCAGCATTGTTGATGATTATGTTAATACTAACAATAACCATAGTTAACACAGAATATAGTAATTCCCAGCATTAAAATAATTTGGAAAAAGTAGCATCTACGAATTCCGGGAAGCTTACATGGGATAAACTCAGTAATTAACAAACCATACACAAACCATTACCAAAACAAATCTGATATTTAAGCTCCTTATCCAATAAACATTTCAAATATACAACTTAGGGGTTACAACAGCCAACAATAATTTCATTCCTTTGTCCCCAAAAGTGATCTTGTTCCTGACAGAAAAGTGTTTTACTTTCCCTCGACAGGGTTGAAGGAAACCAGCAATTGGTCAATGATATTTTTCATCAAAGTTAATAACCCACTAATTACTATCTAAACAATTACAACAAAAAATTGGCTTGGCAATGATGTAGCAAAATTTCGTAAGGCATCTAGATTTACTACATCAAGTGATCAGATTAACCTCCTAAAGTAAATGCCAAAGATCAAAAATTTGGTTTTCTAGCCATTTAATCAATGTTCAAAAAGGCAGCGATTGCCATGGCGGGCACCCAGATACCTTTGGCAGGCTCCTGAGAGGGGGGGTTTGAGGTGGGGCAGCATATGTTTTTTACGTCAAGTGATTAGATTAACCTCCCAAAGTAAATGCCAAAGATTAAAAAATTGGTTTTCTAGCCATTTAAGCAATGTTGAAAAAGGCAGAGGTGGCTGCCTAGACAAGCACCCAGATAGCTGGGCAGGCCCCTGAGAAGGTGGGGGGGCGTTGAGGTGGGGTGGCACATGTTTTGTGCGTGCCTATGTAAATATTGTGTGTGTATGCACCTCCATATGTATATAATGTGTGTATGTGTGTCAGTGTGCGAGTATATGCATGTGAGAGAGAGGTCTCGAACACTGAGCATATGGATCCGTGTTTGTGACAGGGAGGACTTGGACACTTGGAGTATGTTATTTTTATTCTTCTAATAAGTTGCGAAAGAGAGATAGAGAGACACTGTGAGAGAGGGACCTCGCATTGAACACTTAGAGATCATCTTCTTTTCTTCTTCTTACATGTAAAGCAAGAGCACATGGGTCCATTGTGTCTTTGTGCGCGTATTTGTGTGAGAGAGACAGAGGCCTCGCATCAAACACTTGGGAGCTTTCTGCTTCTTCTTCTTATTCTTATATATAGAGATAGCACATGGGCCCATGAGAGAAACAAAGAGAGAGAGATAGAGAGCAGTGTTTCAAAAAGCGCTAGGCGGCACCTAGGCAGCCAGGGGGGTCCAGGCCGCCCAGCACCTAGGCAGCCGCCCAGAACCTGAACAGCCCAATTTCTAAGGACTCAAAATCTTCTAAAAAACCCTCTAATAGATTTATAGAACATAAAAAAATTAAATTTAATATCAATGGGTGATGCTTCGATCAATTTCTCGTAACTTTGAGAAACCCTTCGATCCTATGGAAAGCACAAAAAAACTAGTTTTTTTGGGTTTTTCTCCCTCTAAAATAGGCTCTAATGGGTTTTAGGTTTCAAATGAACCTAAAACCCACAATTTTATCCCTCTAGTATTAAAAGAATGACAAAAAAAATGCCCTCAACGAGTGACATTCCCACCTCTAGGCGGGGCACAAGCCCTGCCAGGTTCCCAGGCACCTAGATGGGCACCAGGGATTTCCGCCTTTTTTTGCGTGCCTTCTAGACTGTCTTAGTGGCTACCCAGGCGATGGACGGTCCGCTTTTTAAATCACTGATAGATATATATAGAGAGAGAGAGAGCCCTTATATATGCCTTAGGTTTTTATTTTTTAATGTGGCTTTTTTAAGATGGTGGCAGGCACTAGGAAGGCAGCCAGACCCACATAGGCGCCCACCTTGAGCCCGCCTAGGCGGACTCCTTGGGCACCTAGATGGGCACCTTCGACATGCCTGCCTAGACCCACCCGCCTGGGCAGCTTGGCTGCCTAGGCAGGCCCGGACAGCCGATGTTTTCCACAGTGCATGTAATAAAAGAACAGATAAATTCATTCAATCCACATAACTGCCGTGACTATAAAATTCCATGAAATTCAGTAACAAAGATGCGAAATTGCAAATTACAACTGACCTCATGTAACATGGGGCGCAAACCCCCTCCAACCATGATCCCTAAGCCACGGAGTAGTGAAGCCATATCTCTATATTGAAACTCCAATTTGTCAAGTTCCCTCCTCACTTCAACACGTAGCTGCTCCTTCAAATTAATAGTTTCTTCATCCTAAATTTGGAATCAAAAAGATCCAAAAATCCACGATTAAAATAAAATCCAAACATAGTTTTAAAACAAAAGGAGTTGGAACTAATAGGAATTAGGAAATGGGAAGGAATGATTCCATGGGCAGAATAAACCAAACCTTCTTTTGTGTTTCTCGCATTTCTTCTATGCGTTGCTTCTGCCTTTTCTCCATTTCTAACAAACGCAAACTTTCTAATTTTTTCCTCTTACGCAATCGCTGAGCTTCCTCTGCCTTCAAATATGAAAAAAAGAATAATCACATTTTACTCAAAAACAATAAGGTGTACACACTCAAGAACATTGCATGAACGAGCAACCAAAAATAACTATCCATTGTAATCATGACCATACAATCGAATGATGGATGGTTGGTAAGTGGGAAGTTCAGGACTAGGGGAAGACCCCAATAGTGGGTCCAACAAGCTCTCAATCCATCCAATATTTCATCAGATGGTCATGACTCCAATGGACGATGCTTTTTCCCAAGCCCATTGGACTATAGGGTACTTCATCTTTTCCTAGAGATATGATTTCCATGTACAGGTCATGAAACTTGCAACCCTCTAGGAATGTTATATACCATATTCATGACAAATCCCAGAAAGAAAGGTCAACTCCTCAACTTACAAACATATATACCTTGTAACATTTGTTCCTATGGCTCATACAGAAGTCCAACCTATAGGTGATGAAGC
Organism: Amborella trichopoda; assembly: GCF_000471905.2. Next base: position 2,118,315 of record NW_006500104.1, read on the forward strand.
TTCGGTCTTGCCTTCCAAATAAAAAATAAAATTAGTGAAGTTTTGGCCAGTAATATAGATGGAATGGGGGAGATGGAAAACACCTTGGTAGGCTAGTCTGTATAATAGTTCTTTTTTTTCCCATCTATACTTTGTGTAGAATTTCCAAGAGGAGTTTCTTAAATAAGAGGTGGGGGAGATCAAAAGAGACAATGAGGGCATTGAAGCAATTGCGAAGGAAGACAAGTTTTCCAGAGAAAGGGATAATGCTGTGTTTAGCAGGCCTTGGTATTGGCTCACATGCTGGATTTTACAATAACTTCAATCAAAAGAATGCATCCCCTGCAACCTAAAAGTTCTAATGGAACTTCCCACCATCAAACCCTTCTTATGGACATAAACTGTTGCCATCATACTATCTATTTCTATATATATATGTATGTATGACCAACTTTATATCCATTCTGTATTAATCCACGTCAAATGCACCATCTAAGATATTCTTTGGACCTCCCAAAAAGCCTATTAACGGCATGCACATATTAAATATTCATTATTAAAGGTAAAAAAGATTTTTCTTAGTGATATGAAAATTTTGGAGGCATTTCTTTGACAAGAAGGGCTTCAAAAGAAGCCCATCATCCATGAATTTAGGAGCCGACCAACATCATTTTTCATTCCTAAATGGGCAAAGGGAAAACCAGCCCTCTATTACCATATTTTGGCCCTTCCAAACAGGACATAAATTACGTAAGTTCTTGCAAAACTAGTGCAAAGAAATAAATGAAGCTCAAATACAAAAAGGAGCACACTAATCCACAGGTAAGTGACATTGTGGTCGGAATAATAATTGCATCTACCCACTTTAGGCATTAGGCAGAGAAGAAGGAAACGATTATCCACATAACTTGGCAGATGTACCCTCTCATAAGCCACAGTTATATATAAACAACTCCAAAAATTAAGAAATAATACATCAATGGACTATTCAAGACAAAGTTACAAAGTTGAATCATTCGCAGTTCCAACGAGTTCTATCAACTGAGGCCAACAATGACAACCACTTGCATTGGGGGAAGAGCCAATTAGACACAGAATTCCTGGAGCACTAGATATTGCACTAGTTACCAAGAAAATAGAAGGAAATGTTCATTTCAAGCAACTTGTGCCATGATAGTGTTAAAATTACCAAGCACTCTGCTCCTAAAAATACAAAGGCAGTATTATCCAGGATAATTAAATAAGTAAATGAATATCAAGAATTAACCAATTTCAGCAGGCTAAAAGTTTTAAATCGAAAATTTGCTAGTTCCAAATTGCACTATAGTACAAATGTATTCATTTCACAAAACAAAAAAAACTAAACATGCATTGGTACAAAGTATCTAGCATCTACTATATGAAACTGCTTTAGATCGGTATGTTATTTCATTCAAAACTGACATGTAATGCTTCATAATGAGGCATCAGAATTAACTAAAAACAACACTCCATCTGATAACTATTTGGGAGAAGTTTTTTGTTTTTTGCTGAATATTGTGACTATGACTCTGACAAGAAAGAACACAACACATAAGGCACGTAAAGAAAAAGCGGGCCATATTATCATCGGAATGTTTCAACTTATTTCCTGGCCATCACTATACAGTCTACGATCATGTGAGGGACACATATGATAGAAAACAATATTACAGAAAACAACATTGAGATGGATTGTATGCAGAAAGAGAAAGGAATGTCGACAAACCTGTATTTGTATTTCTCGCTGCCTGTTCGCCCATTCTTCTTCTATAGCAAGCTTAAAGGCAGCAGTGTCCTTAAGCTTCTCTCTATCTCCAACCAAATCATTCTCAAACTCTGTTGTCCCAGTATCGTTTCTGGCATCCCCAGCAATGTTTTCCACTTTAGTGTCATCATTCTCTTGGCAATTAAATAAGGGATCTTTAACATCGCCATTCTCTCTGTTATTGAATAAAGAATATTTCACATCACCATGCTCTCGGTTCTTGAATAGAACATCATTATCATCACCATTCTCTCGGTTATTGAATAAAGCATCTTTAGCATCACCAATCTCTTGGTTATTGAATAAAGCATCTACGTCAGGCACCCATCCTTCTTGAGCCTTGGGACCATCTTCTTCATTTCCATCATCCACTACAGTTCCATCTAATCCCTTCGTGCTCTCAGAATCCATTTCTTCAAGATTTGATGAATCCCCCATCTGAGTTGGGGCACCCATATCTGGTGACTGACGATCAAATTCTGATCCAGAGTCATTAAGATCAGGATTTGGAATAAACTCTTCTCTAATATCATCCGGACTAGTCTTAAAGTTGGAGATATCCTCCTCCATCACAATATCACAGATATCCTCCATCACAATGTCACTTGCACTAGAAAGCACTGGCTCATCAGACTCCAAATCGCGATCTACATTGACATCCTTTTGAACAAATGAGCTATTTTGTGAATGACTTCTAGATTCATTATTGGATCCTGAGGTGCTTGCCTGATCCTCAACCTCAAATTGCATGTTCCAAGATCCCTTCATCATTTTCCTTCTTAATGCAGCTTTCTCCCACTGAGCACGAACATCGCCAGAAGAGTCTTCCAAAATTTCACAATCTGAATTATCATCTTCTGATATATTAGATGCAAAGCCAGTATTAAGACCAAACCGATTTCTAGAGGTCAAATTCCCAAAGTAGCCATCATTAAGACCAAAACGATTTCTAGAGGTCCGAAACTGATGTTCCGTGCGCTTTGGTGAAAAACATGGGGCTTTTCCTCGAAAAAACATCTGACATTCATCATCTGAATCTTCAACAATTTGGGGTTCATCAGGAACCGATGTAAGTACTTCGCTGGAGATTGTGTCACTTTGATGAGCATCATCACGTTCTTCACCATTTTGATGCTCATCGTCATCCAGGCCATTGTCTATAATTATAAAGGTAGCTCTCTGTGAAGGTTTCTTCCTGTTCTTTGAAGTTTTGCAGCCTTTCAAATTTTGGCTTGATGTTTCTGGAACGTCGACTACATTCACATTAACCCTAGAATTACATTTCCCTAGATGACGCTTTCTCCCCATAGACAAACTATGGGAACGGTACCTTGGCATCTTAACCTCCACAACTATAAAGCAGATATTTTTGGGGTGTCAACTTGCATCAGGCCTTCATCATTTCCATCAAAATTCTGCCATCTCAGTAGCTGATTTTGAAATAGTGCACCTGCATTACGTGCTCAAGCAATTATGTGGACCTCTCTGTTCTCAAATATTGAACACAGTTGTATAGATGGAATAATTCAATACTTCCCCTGCAAGAGGAAAAAAAACAACATTCAACTTCATGAGAACTTCTGTGATAGAAACAAAATAAGAACTGACAAAACATGAAAATAAACTTGAAATAAAGGGTCATAGCTCCAACAATGAACTGAAGAAACTAGGGTCTGTGACATGTTTGTCTCATTGTATCTATCCTTGCCCAAATGCCATAACTAATCCAAAGATACCAGTGATATATTTACATTTTAACACAATCTAGAAAAAACAAGCCGCAGCAGCAAGCAAAAAGAAAAAAAAATGAAGACACTTAACAAGGGACATAAGTACAAGCAAAGAATCAAAAAAACAATACAAGTTTCTATTCTTCATAATGTATTTTTGGGCGAGTGCAACTCTGTAATAGTAGAGATCCGAAGAGCGATAAGGGCAAGCAACAGGATGATCAATTTACCCATAAACTTCACTTATTCAAGTGTATGCAGTTGTGGAGAGGACTAAAGGCATGCAGAAAACCAATAGACAACTAATTGGACATGCAATTCAACAAGTGGAGCTTGATGGAGCTTGATCAGCCTTCCAGCATACTCCTCAAGGGGAACTGTTCATGTGAATCTATAAATGCATCGGCAATTGCAAAATCCACAGATGCATTGAACACCCTCAAGGAATGTACTAATGGTGGTGGGTCCCAAACAGCAGTCGTATTTATCACAGAAATGCAGCCCTATAGTTGCAAGTAATTTGCTCAAAACTAAATTATCCACACTTCTTCATGCATAATTTATGCACAAGAAGTTAAGCTACTTCCCTGGCATACATTCTTGCCCATCCATGGCCAACAAAATCATATTTGACATGTTTAACTTTGTTATCGTAAGTCGTATGTTATTGTCTTTATTGTCATATAATTTGCGTTTACACAGAACACAATTACGCCCCAAATTAGGTTAGCAAACCATTTATGACAGAAAAATAGTTAAAGGAAACAATAGGAATCTTTACAAATCTAGTTCATAGTGATCCATCTGGACATGTCAACCAACATCTTCTTCCACATAGTTATTTCTGGTAATATCTTTCAGGAGCTATCTCTTGTATTCATGCATCTTACATGTGAAAGAATAGTGTATTGCGGCATATAAGAAGTATTTAGGAAAAATACCTTAATTTTGCCAAGTAAAAATTTAAGTTCTACACTATGGAGGTGCAACTTAATGGTATTTAGAGAAAATACCCATGTCGCTATATTATACAGTCAGCTACAGTTCACAAACTCAGAGAGTCAGACTCAAACTAACCAGAGGTACTTGGGATCGGCTGCCTGCCCCCCTCCCCCCCCCCCCCCCAAACCTCCCTCCAAAAAGACAAATTGGCAAAGGGTACTGTTCATCAGTTCATCTGGGTTACAGCAGTAACTCAAGCAAGTTATGACAGATTTGGCGATTCCATCGAAACTCACTGAGCTTGACATATATTGCAGTACAAAAGGCGGACTGCAAAAAGAAATAAAACCAACTATATCGATCTTATTCTGCTAGTTCTTTCAGACAAATTCATACAACTGCAAAATGAATGAACCAAACTAGATACAATGGCGTGACTATCATTTCCTAATTCAGCCAAAACAGATAACTATACATACTTGCAAGCCACCACAAAAAGCTAGAAACTCCATAAAGACACAAAAACTGAACAAGAAACCCTAATAGTAGCTATCCACAAATAATCATACAATGAAATAGCATATAACTGTAAGACCAACAAAGAGCTATGAATTCCATATGGAAAAAAACTACTGAACAAGAAACGCTAAAAGCAGGCAATCCAGAAAAACGCGCAATCTAAAACATGGGTTAATCAACCAAAAGAAAGCGATTTTTTCTGGAATAGCACAGCAAAGCTGAGAAAAATTGCAGCCCTAAGTTACAAACTTTCATTACCCTATTTCGAAAGCAAACAAAGCAAAGAAAAGCATGATCAAACCACCACGTATTGACGAAACAACAAACACCATTCTCTTGGTGAGAAAAAGAATTGCAAATAGGCGATCATAATTCGACCATGGGTACTTTAAAAAGGAAACCCTAAGTCAAAAAGAAAGTACACAGAAAAATTAAATTAACGCAAAGCAAAAGAATAGCCCTAGGTCAACCAGAAAACACAAAAAGGATATGATTTTTGAATTAGAAAGAGAAACTCAGAGTAAGAAGAAGAAATGCTGAGAGAGAAATTGGACCTTCAAGAGAGGAGACCGTTAAAAATCTGGTTACTTTTGGGGGGGTTTTATTATAGGGCAGAACTTCTGTGAGAAAAGCAGGCTCTGGTTTTAAAGTATTAACAAGGATGACCCCTGAATTCAAGATATTGCAAGAGAGGACTTCTACTGAGGGCGTGGGCGTAATAGAGAGAGAGAGAGAGAGAGAGAGAGAGAGAGAGAGAGAGAGACGACGAATACTAGTAGTTAGGTTACGGTTAAGGTAAGTACGTAGGTAGGTTAGAGTAGTAGACGAAGAGTAGTAGGAAGGAGGGTAGGGAGAGGACGACGAAGAGACGT
>NW_006500104.1:2124252-2146871 GCF_000471905.2 Amborella trichopoda
GAGGAGAGAGAGAGAGAGAGAGCACGAAATCTGATTGGTTCGTTAGGGAAATCTGGAGTTAGAGAGTGCAAGAGATTGGAAAGAGGTGGGAAGAGCGCCAAGAAATAGCGGTATGAGGAGGGAGTCAAAATTTCGGAGGGTTTCAAGAGAGAAAGTGAGGAGAGCGAGAATTTCGGACGGTTTAGAGAGAGAAAGAGAGGGAGTAGAAATTTGGGAGGAATTCGAACGAGGAGAGAGAACAGGAATTGGCTGTGTTGGGAGAGACCCCAAATTTAGAAAATGTAGAATTAAAGGTGAACCTCAAAACTTCAGGGAAAAAGGTTGCTGTGATATTGAAAAACCCAGAGTTCGTTTGGAGAAGAGGAAATTAGGAATCTTTCATATTTGAAATTCAAAAAAATATATGGATTTACAATATCAATGATTTTTGTCGTGGATTCGTCAAATCGTTTGGATAAACTATACAAAATTCATATAGGTAACTAAACTTGTTACAATTTTTCGCTCTAAAAGTTTAATATCCTTTTTCTCTCTAAAACTCAAAAGTTGGGATAATGCGTCTATACAATTTTGAGATTTTTTTTTTAAAAAAATTTGATATGGTTTCTCTCTCTAAAATTTGATATGGTTTTTTTCTCTAAAATTTGATATACTTTCTATTCAAAACTTAAAATTTGAAATTATTTCTTTAAAAATAAACTTAAAATTTGAAATTATTTCTTTAAAAATTTTGAGATAGTTTCTCTCTTTAAAATATTTAAGTGCTTTCTCTCTTTAAAATTTAATATAGTTTCTCTTTCTAAAATTTAAAATACTCTCTATCTAAAACTTAAAACTTGAGATAGTTTCTCTTTTCAATAATTTTGAGATAGTTTCTCTCTCTAAACATTTTTAAGATAGTTTCTCTCTAAAATATGACATAGGTTTCCTCTCAAATTTTAAGATACTTTTTCTCTCTAAAAGTCAAAATTTGAGATAATTTTTTTCAAAAAATTTTGCGATAGTTTCTCTTTCTAAAAACTTTTATGTACTTTCTCTATCTAAAATTTGATATAGTACTCTAATAAATTTTAAAATGTTTTCTCTCTCTAAAATTTAAAGTTTGAGATAGTTGCTCTCTCTAAAATTTTGAAATAGTTTCTCTATTTAAAATTTGATATAGTGTCTATCTAAAATTTGATATACTTTCTCTCTCTGAAATTTAAAATTTGAGATACTTTCTCTCTCCAAAACTTAAATTTTGAGAGTTTCTCCATCTAAAATTTTATGAGATGGTTCCTCTCTAAAAATTTCATGTACTTTCTCTATCTAAAAGTTGATATAGTTTATCTCTCTAAACTTTTAAGATATTTTCTCTCTCTAAAACAAATTTTGCGATAGTTTCTCTCCAAAAATTTTGAGATAGTTTCTATCTCTAAAATTTTTTAGATGGTTTCTCTCTCTCTAAAATTTGATATAATTTCTATTTTTAAAATTTTAACATATTTTGTCTCTCTAAAACTCAAAATTCGATATTGTTTCTCTCTAAAACTCAAAATTCGAGATAGTTTCTCTCTCTAAGAAACTTGAGATATTTCTCTCTCTAATTTTTTTTTGCCAGTTTCTCTTTCTAAAATTTATAATAGTTTCTATCTAAAAGTTTAAGAATACTTTCTCTCTCTACAATTTTAAGAATACTTTCTCTCTTTAAAACTTAAGATTTGATATAGTTTCTCTCTATAAAAAATTTGAGATAGTTTCTGTCTCTAAAAAATTTTAGGTACTCTCTAAAATTTGATATAGTTTCTCTCTCTAAAATTAAAATTTGAGATTGTTTCTCTCTCTAAAATTTTTGAAATAGTTTTTCTCTCTCTAAATTTTTTGAAATAGTTTCTCTCTCTAAAATTTTGAGATAGTTTCTCTCTCTAAAATTTTGAGATAGTTTATCTCTCTAAACAAATTTGGTACTCTCTTTCTCTAAAATTTTAACATATTTTCTCTCTCTAAACTTTTAGCATACTTTCCCTCTCTAAAAAATTTAAGATAGTTTATCTCTCTAAAAAATTTAAGAGTACTTTCTCTTTTTAAAAAAATTTAGGTACTTTCTCTCTCTAAAATTCTAGTACCCTCCAAATGTTCCCTATGTTTCTGGTTGAGGGAGCCAATGATTGAAATCCATAGGGGTTGGATATTCAAAAAAATAGGTTTTGGTGCGGAAATGAAAATATGAAAAACTAGGTCTTATTTTTATGATTTTAATTTTCTTGATTTTAAGTATCTTAGTCATTAAGTAGTGGATTTTGGTAATATCCAAGATATTAGAAATCCACGCCTTAAAATCCATATACCCAAACAGGGCCTTACTAAAATAAAGACTGTAAGTCTTAGAAATAGGGCATCTTGTAACACATTATCTACATCGTCTATTTTCAAGATTTCCGTATGTTTATAGATCGGCTTAATTTTAAACATTTTTTAAGTTTAAAATTTTATAATTATATTTGAAAATAGATTTTAAGATAATCCTAAAAAAAATTTATATCAGAATGACTTGTTATGGTAAAATTTATAGATGTGCCTTAATTGGATTATTTAAGGTTGCAACCTTATAAAAACCACACCCTAACAAAAATTTGTTTCATGCGGGCTGGACCGCATTTCTACATTTGCAGTCCAAAAAGTGTAAAGCATCCATCTTAAAGATGATGCAAGTAGGTGTTCCACCTAAAAAAAAATGAAAACTAACGGTCCAATTGTATTCTTACTAAAAAAATTATTTTTAGTTTTAAAAATTTACTTATTCTTCATATTTATGATCTCCATGTTAGAGACTACATAACTTTAAAAATTAAGTTAAAAAATCTATCTCAAAAATAGATTTATTAATAGGCCCGCATTTCTACATATGCGGATTGGCCGCATAGAAACCGGGTCAAAAAAGAAATGGTATGATATTGGTAACATCATTCCAAAGGGCAAAGTAGAAAAAATAAGAAAACCACGAAAGACAGACCTTTCGCACAATCTTCGGAAAGAAAAAAGGGTCTTTCCATATTTTCCTATTTATTTTAAGGAAAAAGTTTATATAAGGATGCTACCTTATAATGTAGAACTACGGATGCCCCTCAAAAATCTATCGGAAAAGATAGTTTTAATGTTGAAAAACCCTTTGATTGATCATCGACATCGAGATGTATGACTATGAAAAGTAAAAAGATTTTAAGTCTCATAAAGAGTGCATTTTACAACATATTATCTACACCGTCCATTTTCAAGATTTTCATATGTCTATGGATCTACTTGATTTTAACTATTTTTGAAATTTTAAATTTTATAATTAGATATCAAAATAGATTTTGAGATAATCTTAAGAACATTTTACATCAAGACTATATACCCTAATAAAATTTGAAGGTGCATCTTACCTCTTCACCTACGGATGCATGCGTATGCAAATTGCACCCTTGTTTTAATGTCATTACACAAATTAATCAACACTAGAAACTTAAAATATTGTGCGGAAGGTCGGTCTTATTTTCTTTAGTTTGCCCTTTGGTCTGATATGGCTCATATCAGCCTGTTGTTTTTTTTAATTTTTATTTTTTAGGAAAAATTACTTAAATATTTGTTATATTTTATATTATTTTAAAAATATTTAAAACTTTCCATTATTACACATATGTCTCTTTTTTCAATGTCATAACACTTTTTTTTTTTTAAAAGATGAAATTGCCCATTTTCGGTTTTTGAAAAACTGAAAGTTTTAATGTTTGGTTTTTCAAAAACCAAAATTTTAAAATTTCGGTTCTGAAAAACCAAAAATTATATGTTTTTTGGTATTTGAAACTCTATCTCTACCATTGTTAGTAAATCAGGGAATAATAAAATATCGGCAAATCAAAACATAGGTAACAAATCGGTTTTATTTTAAAAAGTCGGACAAAAAATCAGGTCAAAAATACAAATTGCCAAAAAAAATAAAGTAAGCTATAGAATCGTAAATATTTCGAATTTGGTTCAAAAAAACGTAGTGAAAAAATCAGATATGTAAAGATGCCGCAATATAAGATTATGATTTACAACTATTATGTAGATAATCTAAAGCCATTAAATAATACTTTTATATCCTAACTATTGTCATTAGAGTAATACTTAACAATTTTTTGTTGAAACTTTCAATAAATCCAGCAACAATGTTTACTTTGTTGTTACGTCACGATTTATTAGGAGCACAAAATGAAACATGATGCAGGGAGAGAATAAAACCAGAAAATTGACAATAAAAAGAATGAAAGTTAAGAGAAAAATTCTTTTTCTCAAAGGTCTGCAAGGGAATCTACCCCCAAAACAATCTCTTTCAAGAGACTAATTTTTATTCAATTCATAGATTGATTTACAATGAAAAGAGATATCCCTTTAAATAGACTAAAATAAGATAACTGATAAAAAGCTTCTCTCTACACCTATCCCTATTTGCTCTCTCTGATATTCATGGGCTTCTAGATAGCCATGTTTACCCTTTCATGTTTTACCCAAAAAAAAACCTCCCAAGTTGATTATTGTTAATAAAGATAAACACTCTTCTAAATTTACCATTATCCTAATTATATCCTATTACAAGATAAACACAATATAAACTCTAAAGTCGCCCTGCTAATTATCAATGCTCACTCCCTAAACAAAAGAATAATTAAAATAATCCTACTAACGTCAATTTTTTTGCCCTTTTTTGGCCCAATCACGAAAGGGGATGGCTACATCATTCCCGCCCAGTTGAAAGGAACTCGACTCCGGCGAGTTGACTTCAGTATATATGTGATTGGCGATAAGAACCCTTTCAAGTTTGAAAGTTTTCAGTCTTCAAAACTTGCTCAATTTCATCCTCTTTCTTCTTGGGAATTTCTTCATCATATCAACTACATCTTCTACGCCTTCTAGAGGATCTCCATGAAACTCAAATAAGTCGGCAACATTAAATATCTGGGAGATATCCAATGCCTTTGGTAACTCTACCTTATATGTGTTGTTCCCATATTGCTTCAAGATGCGGCAATGACCCACTTTGTTGGACTTGAGTTTATTATAGGTTCCCAATGGAAATCTTTCCTTTCGCAAATACACCATTGCTAAGTTACCCTCCTTGAAAATCTTCTATCTTCTATGCTCATTTGAGGCTTTTGATACTTTGCATTGCTCTCCTCAATTTTTTTCTTGATTTGGGCTTACAAATCTCAAATATGCTCAGCAAAAGCATTGACATCATCACTTATCTTACCTGGCATGGGTAACGGCACTAGGTCTAACACATGATTAAGCGTCCGCCCATTAACAATCTCAAATGACGATTTTCTTGTAGATCGATTTATTGAACTGTTGTAAGTAAACTCAGCCTAAGGCAAAGCGAGGTCCTACTGAGATATGTTATCACCAACAATACTCCTCAAGAGGTTACCAAGGCTCCTATTCACTACTTCAATATGCCTATCTGTTTGAGGATGATAGGTACTAGAAAATTGAAGTTTGGTTCCCATGCGCTTCCATAAAGTGCGTCAAAAATGACTTAAAAATTTTGTATCTGGATCAGATGTAATAGACTTAAGAACACCATGTAGCCTTACAATATATTTGAAAACGAGATTCGCGATATGTGTAGCATCCATGATTCTTCTACAAAGAATAAAATGTGTCATTTTGGAAAATCGATCAACAACAACAAAAATAGAGTCCATTCCTTGTGTGGTACGAGTCCAAGTACAAAGTCCATAGAAATATCAACCCATAAGGCATCTGAAACAGGAAGGGGAGTATAAAGACTTGTATTTTGTGTGTGACATTTACACACTTGACAAGTTCGACATCGGGTTACAAATCGATCAACATCTCGTCGCATATTTGGCTAAAAATATTTTTCTCCAACCATAGCCATAGTTTTGTCATTCCCAAAGTGTCCACCCAAACCCCCACCATGAAGCTCCATGATTATCTTCTCCCTTAGGGAGCAATCAGGTATACATAACCGCACACGTTTAAATAAACAACCATCATGCACGAGATACTCACCCATAGGGTCTCGCTCATCAACACACCTTTCAAGGACCTTGCTGAAAATTGGATCAACTTTATATTGATCTTTTATTACTTCAAACCCTAACACTTCTATAGACAAAGTTCTATGCAATACTACCCTTCTACTTAAAACATCAACTGCCTTATTTTGGGTTCCAGCCTTGTGCTTTAATAGGAAAGTGTATTCTTGAAGGAAGGTCATCCACTTAGCATGTCGTGCATTCAACTTTTTTTGGGAACTCAAATACCGGAGTGCTTCATGATCTGAGTATAGAACAAATTATCTATGAATCAGTAGTACCTCCAGTAGCGTAAGGCTTACACCATTGTATAAAACTCGAGGTCATAAACCGAATACTTCTTATGTGTATCATTCAATTTCTCACTAAAGAAGGCCAATGGTCATCCCTCTTGACTTAAAACTGCCCCTATGCCAACATTTGATGCATCAGTTTCAATCTCAAACACCTTAAAAAATCTGGTAAGGCAAGTACTGGTGCTTGCATCATCTTTTGTTTAATTAGAGTGAAGCTCTTTTCAGCAGTGGGACTCCATGAAAACATTCCAGCCCTCAAACAATCAGTCGTTGGTGCTATTAGAATACTGAAATTTCTGATAAAAGGTCGTTAGGCCATGAAAAGAACGCACCTCAGTGAGTGACTTTGGCAGCAGCCACTCAGCTATGGCTTTCACTTTTTCTTGATCCACCTTAATTCCCTTAGATGAAACAACATACCCCAGAAAGAAGACATTGGTTGTCATAAATGAGCATTTTTTCAAATTCACAATAAGTGATTCATTCCTTAGCACATCAAAAATTTGTTCCAAGTGGTTAAGATGATCATGTGGGTTAGTGCTAAAAACCAACATATCATCAAAATAAACCACAATAAATTTGTTAATAAAAGGACGAAGTACCTCAGTCATTAGGCGTATGAATGTACTTGGTGCGTTAAAAAGGTCGAATGGCATCACGAGCCACTCATATAGTCCATCTTGAGCTTTGAATGCTGTTTTTCATTCATCTCCAGGATGAATCCGAATTTGATGGTACCTACTCCTTAAATCAATATTTGATAAAACCTTGGCTCCATTAAGCATATCTAACATATCATCGAGCCTAGGTATGGGAAATCGGTACTTGACTGTGATTTTGTTGATTGTCCGACTGTCCACGCACATCCTCCACGATCCATCTTTTTTTAGAGTTAGTAATGCAGGGACGACACATGGTGACATGCTTTCTCGAAGTAATCCCTTCTTAAGCAAAGCAACAACTTATCTGTGCAATTCCTCATGTTCCATTGGGCTCATTCGATAATGCGCAAATTTGGTGATTTAGGCACCAAGTTAATGTGATATTGAATATTTCTCATTGGTGGAAGATCATCACGTAATTCTTCAAGCATCGAATCTTTGTACTTATCAAGTTGAGGTTCAAGAGACATAAGAAATTGCAATCGGTGCAGAATTTTCTGTTGCAACCAATACATAAATCATATCCATACCCTTGTTGTCCCCTTTTAATTTTTGAACATTAAGCAACTTTAACCCCTCATCTTTAGTGGATTTGGGTGTCGGAAGTTGCTTCATAGGGTGGAGTATTATATTAATACCATCATTAACAAAAGAATAAGTATTTGGCCTAGTTTTATGCACTATATCATGATTATAAAGCCATGGTCTACCAAGTAATATGTGGCATGCATCCATAGGTGCAACATCACACCACACATTATCTTTATAATTAGCACCAATATAAAAAGAGATTAAACAACTAGTAAGAACTGATACTTCACCTCCTTTCTTGAACCACTAGATGTGATATAGGCGTAGGTGTTTATGTTCCTTCAATTGAAGTTTAGACACCATCTCTTTAGACACAATGTTTCCACTGCTCCCACCATCAATTAGTATTGTGCATAATTTGTCTTTTGATGTTCAAATTGTTCGAAAAATATTATGTCGTAGACGCTTCTCATCCTTGTTAGATATTGGGGTTGACAACATAGTTTGCTGGACAACTAAAACTTCATCCTCTTCATCTCCATACAAATCCTCAGCTTCACCTTTGAAAGGCCTAGTCCGTTCACAAGACTGGCTCGTCCCAATATCACCTTGGTCTTCCTAGGTGTATCCTTCATCAACTTTTTCTTCATAATTTTCTTCAGCCAAATTAACTTTGACAAGGGGTTGACGTGAGGAGCAATTGAATGCCATATGTCCAAGCTGTTGACACTTGAAACACACTATTTGTGTATTATCAGGAAGTGTTTTAGGTGCTCCCAATCCTCTCCCAACACCATGTCTCCCCATATTAGGGTTTGTCCTAAGTGGAAAATTATGAGAGGTTTGGTTTCCACGCTATATAGGTGGTCTTCTAAAGGTTAAAGCTTGCTGACCTTGTATTGAAGTAGAGCCTCTTGTTATTGAGCTATTTCTCCTAAGGTCCAGATTGACTATTTCCTCTACTTTGAGGGCCAAAGTATAAGCATCAGACATATTATAAACATCTTTGAAGGCCAATTCATTCTGAATGCCTTGATTTAGCCCATTCAAGTAACGATTTATTTTTTGATCTTCATAATCTTGTAAATTTTCCCTATATTTCAAAATATAGAACTCTTCAGTATAGTCACTTACCGACTTTTCACATTGCTTGAGGTTTTGACACCTTTGGTATAAAGTTTGAGCATAATTACTGGTCAAAATTTTCGACGCATCTTCGTCTTCATCTTTTCTCACGAATTAATCTTTTCCTTGGCTTGTCGAAGATGATCCTGTTGCAAATCATTCCACCAAACCAATGCATGGCCATAAAATTTTGTGGCTACTGATTTTACTTTTTTATGATCTGCAATATCTTTGTACTCAAACACTTTCTCTACTGTACTTAACCAATCAAGAAAATCATCTACATGCAATCGACCATGGAACTCTAGAATATCAATTTTTATTCCAGGTTCTCTTTCTCTTCCCAACAACCGAAGAATTCATTCATTGAATTCGTTATTAGCCGGGGCCACCCTAGGTTGGTTAGGAACAAGATGCATACCTCTTTCATCTCTGTTGCTTTGAGTTCCAATGCCGGTCTCCGGATTCCTTCAATCCTGAAGCTGAGCGAACCTTTGCAGAAGCTCATTGACTTTCGTAGCTACAGGCATGAATTGGTCTACTCTCTCTGCTAGGGCTTGAACTAATCCAGTCAATACCTTTAATCCATCGAGGGGTGTCTCTTGTGAAGCCATCGAAACTTGGCTCTGATACCAATTGATGCAGGGAGAAAATAAAACCAAAAAATTGACAATAAAAAGAAGGAAGGTCAAGAGAAAAATACCCTCTCTCAAATATCTGCAAGGGAATCCAACCCCCGAAACAATCTCTTTCAAGAGACCAAATTTCATTCAATTCATAAACTGATTTACAATGAAAGAAGATGTCCTTTTAAATAGACTAAAATAAGATAACTAATAAAAAACTTCTCTCTACACCTATCCCTACTTTCTCTCTCTTATATTCATGGGCTTCTAGATAGCCACGCTTTCCCTCTCATGTTTTATTAAAAAAAAACCTTCCAAGTTGGTTATTGTTGATAAAAATAAACTCTCGTTTAAATTTACCCGTATCCTAATTATATCTCTCAAACTAACCCAATCGATACAGGATAAACACAATATAAACTTTAAAGCGCACTCCCTAAACAAAATAATAATTAAAATAATCCTAATAAATAACCTTAATAATTTCTCTTTATTACGTCATTGCCCTTTCTTTCCCTCTTGGGTTCGGCGACCCTTCTTTGGCCCACTCACGAAGGGGCATGGCTGCATCAAAGCACCACAACAAGAATTATGAACCAACGTATACAATTATTTTTTAAAGAAAAAAAACAAAAAAGCCCTCAATATAGGATTACAACTAATTAAAAAGAAAATGCAAAGTCCCAAATATGTAAAATAGTGGTCCATCCAAAATGCTATGTTGTATACACCAATAAATATATAAATAAAAAATAACACTATGAAATTAATCAAATTTCTCTATGCATAAAAAAATAACAAAATGCTAAGAAAATTTGAATCTCACACTGAATTCCTGGCTACCTAAATATTTAGAATCATTGAATCTATCTCTTGCTCGTTATAAGGACGGGGTTTAAAGAGAAAATATAGATTTTCCGCTAGATTACTCTTCTTCTGATTCTGCATATTATTTTAAGATATACAATTGTTTTAATTCCTTTTTTTTTAGGAATATGTTGCTTATATTTTGTTCTTACACTTTTTTTATGTGAATTCATTGGTGAAATTGTTCATAGAATTTTTGTTAAATCAACATTCTTAATTTACTCCCTCTGTTAATGTGCTTATCTTTAAATCTAAATTCAATATTATTAAGCTAGTGAAGAAATAAAATTATAGCGAAGAAGCATTTTGTAAAAGAGTTTTTTAACAGATTTATATTGGTTCCATTAAAAAAATGTGATTTTTTGAAGATCTTTTGAAAAACTCAAAGTTCCAAACATATTTCAAAAAATCGGAGATTTTTTTGAAATCATCATGTTTTAAACAAATACGTGCTAACTATGATCTCTAGCCATCCATGTATTCAAAAAATTTAGAATCTTAAAAAAGGCAACTTGTTTTTTGATAATTCATTCAATTCTTCAAAGGTCATCAAATCAAATCTACACTACTCCAAAATCAGGGTCCATTTCTATCTCATCTCTCGGATCAGGGATCTAGGCACTGAAGGGGTCGAGGATTGTAGTGTTGTAGAGAACTAATGTATTAGAACTCCACATATGGCCTTGCGGACATGATTAAGCCCTTTCCTTTCATCTTTGCTTTTAATTTGATTGCCAGATCATCATCTTGCCTCTCCTGATCTCTGTCCTTGTGCTAACAAGAAAATTACTTCCTAGTGATTTCTATTTGTTAAGCAATAGTTTTGGGAGAAAGAATACATGGAAGGGTAGAGAGAGTTAAAAAAACCATGGACTTTGAGACTTACCTCAAGATCGTGTCGAAATATGTAGTTTTAATGTCGGAAATTATCTCTGAAAATCTATCAGGGATTGGTTAAATTTATAAGAGAGAGGTAAAAGAGAGAGAGAAAAGAGAGCAGAAGTTTTGAGACCTCAAAGGTTTGCAGAGAGCAAGAGTTTGGAGATCGTGTTAAACGGACATGGCCATTTTCGGTTATTCAAAAATTGAAATCATACCCTTTTCGGTTTTTGAAAAATCGAAAATGGGTAATTTCGTCTTTTTAAAAAAAATTGTTATGAAGTTAAAAAACAGACATATGTGTAATAACATAAAGTTTTAGGTATTTTTGTAATACCAAAAACTAAACCATATATTTACGTAATTTTCCTCTTTTTTTAACACAGACATCAGTCGTGGTGTCGATGTGGCATAAGGCCACAAACAGAGCAAACCTTGAACTCATGTCCTTGTGACTTACGGCCACAAATAGATGGGCTGAGGTCTTAGACGTCGGACCGGTCACTAGTGTCAATGTTCAAAATAATAATAATAATATCACTTTGAAAATAATGTGGTAAAATCAAATCGAAGGATAAAATAGAAAAATAAAAAAAAACATAAGGGATAAACCTTCCACATAATATTTGAAAAAGAAAAATACCTATTTCCGTATTTTCCAATTTATTTTAGTACCATACGTAAATTACTCTTCAAATTTTCAAAGAGAAAAAGTTGAGAGAGAGACCAAGAGAGAAAAAACTTCAAAAGAGAGGGAGGCGCTAGAGGCGCGTAATAACATGGTCCCTCATGAGCAAGAAAATATTTCGTTTAATGGTATACCTTACATTTTTTTAGAAAAAAGTTTAAAGTTTTTATTGATTAACAAAATGAGATTACAGCCCCCTTTGGCGAGAGAGTCGGCTAAAACATTAGCCTCGCAAAAGACATGCACAAAAGAAATAACAAGAGACCTGGACAGGTCCCAAATTTGTAATAGGGAAGACCTCAACTCTCAAGGGGGCTTAAGAACACCATTACACCAGTTGATAACATTGAGAGAGTCCCCCTCCACAATACAAAACCGACCGATATCACGTTCAATGAATAGTTTCAGGCCATTGAGGAGAGCTAGCATCTTTGTGTGGTTGGCTGTTGTGATTCCCAACGGCCCTGCATAGGAAAAATTAACCAGTCCATTCAAGTCTCTCACCGCACCCCCATAGCCAGCCCTCCCTGGATTCCCAAGAGGGCTCCCATCGAAGTTACGTTTGACAGTGCCTTCCAAAGGGGGCACCCATCTACCCTGCAGTCTACACTTTAGGGTTCTCAGAAAGAAAAGAATAGGAAGATTTCTCTTCACATCGACTTCTAAAATATCGGTCCCCTCCTTGGTGATGGAACAACAACGTCAAAGATCATGAAGTATTTTGACGTCAAACATTAGCCTCACAAAAGACATGCACAAAAGAAATAACGAGAGACAACGTCAAACATTAGCCTCACAAAAGACATGTACAAAAGAAATAACAAGAGACCTGGACAGGTCCCAAATTTGTAATAGGGAAGACCTCAACTCCCAAGGGGGCTTAAGAACACCATTACACCAGTTGATAACATTGAGAGAGTCCCCCTCCACAATACAAAACCGACGGATATCATGTTCAATGAATAGTTTCAGGCCATTGAGGAGAGCCAGCATCTCTGCATGGTTGGCTGTTGTGATTCCCAACGGCCCTGCATAGGAAAAATTAACCAGTCCATTCAAGTCTCTCACCGCACCCCCATAGCCAGCCCTCCCTGGATTCCCAAGAGGGCTCCCATCGAAGTTAAGTTTGAAGGTGCCTTCCAAAGGGGGCACCCATCTACCCTGAGGTCTACACTTTAGGGTTCTCAGAAAGAAAATAATAGGAAGATTTCTCTTCACATCGACTTCTAAAATATCGGTCCCCTCCTTGGTGATGGAACAACAACGTCAAAGATCATGAAGTATTTTGTGCAATAACATCTCAAAAGGGAGACTACAACCATCAAACACTCTTCGATTCCTTTTTTTCCACACTTTCCATAAGATCAAGCCTCTCGCAATCTACCACAGGGACATCCCAAACTTAGGTAGCGGCACAGACAAGTTTGAGATGATACTAATAACCTCAGCAAGCATGATAATGGGTATCCCCATTTTATCAAAAAACCAATGCCATATTTGAAGGGTAAAAATGGCAGTGAAGAAATAAATGCGGACCTATTTCAGTATCCGACTTGCACAGCAAGCAGACATTCGGCAAGACTTTACCTCTCTTGATTAGATTGTCGGTGGTAAGTACCTTATTTTGGACAGCCAACCATAAGAAGGCTTGAACTTTAAGGGGCAAAGGCCATTTCCATATTGAGGCTATCTCTAGCATCGACCATCTCCACCGGTCGTGGAACAGAAGGTCATACATGGTTTTGACTGAGAATAACTATCAGCTCGAATCTCCCAAATAACCGTATCTGAAGCATTCAGTGGGATGTAAACATTATGAAGTAGAGATTGCAGCCCCACAAATTCTTGAAAAATGAGATCATGAACCCTACAATATGGAAGATGGATATCCCAGCTAACCTGAGAACCCCTACGAGCAAACATCTTAGCTATCATGGCATTAGGGTTTGCCATAGTTTGAAAGATGGCTGGAAAGAGGTATTTCAAAGGCATCGAGCCCACCTACTTATGGTGTCAGAAAGAAATATTATGATCATCACCTAGGCACCACTAAATGTCCCTATGAATCAAGGCCCTGTAAGAGTTGATGGATTTCCAGGCCATTGGCAGCCCTTGTGACCCATTTCTTGCTTCCACCCACATCTGAAATCTGTCCACTCCATACTTTGCCGCCACCACCTGGTATCATAACAAATCTTTAAGGACTAGGCTCCTCCACTACCACTTGGAAAGGCGAGATTGATTAACCAAGGAAACACGCCTTAAACCAAGTCCACCATCCCTCATAGGGGTACACACTTTTTCCCACCTAAGAAGGTGGACCTTTTTTGAATTATCAAAGGACCCCCACAAGAAGTTCCTCATCATAGTTTCAATCTTCTTGGCCACCCTAGGCAGGATCTGCAACAGGGACATCTAATATATGGGTAAGTTAGGCAAACAAGCTTTAATCAAAGTGATCCTACCCCTAAAGAGAGGCATTTATACTTCCAAATATCAAGTTTAACTTGAATTCTTTTGATGATCTTATCCCATACAGCCAAGGGTAGACGCCCATCTGAAATGGGTAGGCCCAAATAAACAAAAAGAAAATAGTCCGCCTTACAACCCAAGATAGCCGCAATCTTCGACAGTAATGTCTCATTGTACCATAACTGCGGACGTAGTAAAATTGACTTTAAGTCCCAATGCTACTTCACAAATATTGATAAACATGGCCACATAGCCATCTTGTCAGTTCTAGCTTCACAGAAAAGCAGTGTATCATCCGCATATTGAACGTGTGTCACACACGGGCAGTCATTATGCAATTCGAATCCAATAAAGTGGCCATTAGATACCACATTGAGGATAAATCGGCTAAAACATTCAACATAAATAGTGAACAAAAAAGGGGATAAGGGATATCCCTGCCAAAGTCCTCTAGTAGGAAAAACTCAGAAGGACGACCTTTAAAAAGAATGGAAAAGTGTGCTGAGGAAAGACAGTAAAAAATCCAGCTTCTCCACTTAATCCCAAATCCCATATTCTTCTTGATCTCAAGCAGAATACTCCACTCCAGTCTATCATAAGCCTTTTCCAGATCTAATTTAATGACAACCCCAGCCTCTTTGCTCAACACTCTTGAGTGGATGCACTCTTGTGCCACGAGAACACTATCTGTGATCAACCTGTCATTGATGAAGCAGACTGAGGCCCCGAAATAATAGCAGGTAGGACCACTTTAAGCCTTTTAGCACGCACCATAGTAATGATCTTATAAAAGATCAAAAGGAGACTTATAGGTCTGATGTCACTCAGACTAGTGATGATAGACTTTTTAGGGATCTAGGCTATATATGAAGAATTTACTCCTCAAAAAACCTCACCACGCCTCATGAAGTCTCGAACCATCTCTAAGACTTCCCTGCTAACCAAGTTCCAAAATTTATGAAAATAACAGAGGGAAACCATCGAGGCCAGGCGCCTTATCCCTTGGTAAAGAAAAAACAGCTTTCTTAACTTCTTCCATAGACCCATATCTTTCAAGGAGATCTCTTACTTCGGTGGGTGGACACTAAAACCCCATACAAGACAGCCTAGGGGTAACCTTCACCTCAGAAGAAAAGACCCTCTTAAAGTGGTCGGTCACCGCCGAAGCCATTGCGGAGTCATTGTTTGGATCAGTTCCAGGAATCACCAGACCTGATACATCATTCTGGTATCTCCTAGCATTTGCAATGGCATGGAAGAATTTGGTGTTAAGGTCACCTTCCTTCTGCGAAGTTATTGTAATTCAATAAACCTCCATTATTATGCGAAGTTCCTGCAATAGTGGTCCTTTCAAGCTTCTGTTCCTCAGACATTGAGAAAGAATTTTGGACATTATTGTCAAACTCGAAAAGATAACTGAGGATATCATCAATCTTGAGTTTGACATGATATATGGTATCACGCTTCCATGCAATAAGTCAATACTTAACACAAAGAAGTTTCTTATGGAGTTGAAAGTCCATAGAGCCAAAGGAGATAGAGTTCTCCCATGCACTCTTGATAATATCCCCAATCCCCTTTTCAGAGAGCCAACCCATCTCAAATTTGAAGGGCTTGGGACCTTTAGGAATGACCTTAGAATAGAGGAGAAGGGGGGTATGGTCAGAAGAAAATCGCAAAAATGCCTTAACAACTGCAAAAGGAAATAAATCTGCCCACTCCCCAGACACCAGAAACCTATCCAACTTAGACATGGACAAATTGGAGGAGCTGTTATTAATCCACGCGTAATGTACACCAGAAATAGGCAGATCAATGAGGGCATGAGTTTCAATAAAATCATTGAATAAGTGCATAACAGTCGAGATTGAGTTAGTATAAGTGCACTCATCATGCCGTCTGATAAAGTTGAAATCCCCCCTCCCCTCCCCCCCCCCTCAAACACAGAGGAAAAGAAAATTCTTAAATAAAGAGAACCATATCATTAATCAAAAGTTGCTTTTGTGCCCAATTATGAGGCCCATACATATTCAATAAACCCCAACAAAAATCAGACCCAAGCCCCCCAAACCCTACCATCAAAAAGTTATCTTTTTTAAGGGAGCAGAAAGAAGACAAAACAATGGGATCCCACAAAATCCACATACCACCCGAAGTACCCACAGAGTCAATTCCTAGGAAATTAACAGACTTGGAACCCCAAACTTCCCTCACACTAGAGATAGTGGGATCGGGAAGTTTGGTTTCCTGTAAGATAAGAACAGTTGGTCTAAACCGAGAAACCAAAAACAACACATCCTTCTTTCGGTTGAGGTCATCCAAACCTCTTACATTCCAACTTAAAATATTCATGGAGAAGGGTTGAGAGAAGAGGAACCTAGGTCGTTCCTCAACCTGTCACCGGTAGCAGGGTCAACATCCTCCTTCCATTCTTCCTCTGTGTCCTCATCTTCGAAGGAAAGCCCTGTGTACTTAGACACCTGTACCTCTGAAAAAACAATCCCCTTTGTAGATGAAGCAACGCTCAGTTCTTCCCTCTCTTGCAGCCTTTTAGAAGATCTAGTCCCTTTTTCTGGGGCTTTACCTCTAGCTTTCCCTTTGGCCACACCTGGGGGTGGAGCCGCCAACATCAAATCCGAAGAGAAGTCACCACTTTTATTCACTTTCTCGGCCTTCTTTTTATCAAGAATGCCTTTATACACCACCACAATGGGGACATCATAGTCCATGTCGCAATCTGCAACCAAACCAGTAACCCTCTTTTCCTCAACTATAGCGGGTGAAGATTCTTTAAGTGGCATCACTACAGAAACCGGGTCAGTCGTGAGTAGCCTGCTCGAGTCAACTGGAGCAGCAAAAAGATGAAAGGTTACATGGTTATCATCTCGATGATAACTGTAAGAGGAGGTGGAGAGGCCACTTCCACCATCGCTAAGTTGGGGTCTGCAGACCCCATTGGATCAGCTGCTTTCTCAGAGGGCGCGGGAACATCACGTTTAGGGTTTAACGCCTCCCATTCTAGAACCATATTTTCTTCAGGGACAACCACTGCCAGCGGATCAACTAGCAGAGGGTAAAACTTCGGTCTATTCTTCTAATCTCTTTATAGTGGAAAAGGGGGTACATCTTTGCAGCGACCACTAACAGGAGGTTAAAAGCAACCATAGAGCAACGGTTATGAGCAGCAGGAAATAAGGCTGAAAGCCACACCGAGAAGAGGGAAAAGCAAGGAAGCTTCTGCTTGCTTAGGGGAGAAGGCAAAGAGGATGTCGATTGGGAAATGGAAGTGGTTAGCATCGTTCAGATGCACGCCGTCAGGCCATCTGTCCTTTTGGGCGGCGCCTCAGTACCAAACACATATTTGTTGCAGGAAGGAGGATTTGTTATTGGTGAAGCCCCGCGGTCCACCGAAGTTAGTGTACCAACATCAGAGCAGTTCCTACGTGTCACTTTGATGGAGCTGTTCAGCTCACTATCGAGTTGACCTTCCTGACAAAGCGCCGGTGGCTTCGCGAAACTTCCCACTGAAATCCAATGCTCGACAATTTTCAAATTTTGCTCATGCTTCCGTTTTTTCCTGGACTTCCGACACTTTCGACATCTTGAACCATGTCCAGTGAAATTCTCCATTACATTCAAGTTAGAGTTTTTGTGGGTCAATAGAAGCATTTTCACCTTTCAAAATCTATTTTAGAATCTATTTTAGAGATGGATTTTGAATTTTCAAATTTTATTGATTGACAATATTCCTGGTCACGATGATGAAATATTTATAAGGTTGGGACCTTATACTACTGAAGTAAGGTACATCTCAAAACCCTCTAGAATGGAGTGTACCAACATTGAAGAACCTTTCAATTGATCATCTCGACCTCGAGACATGAAGATACAAAGAAGAAAAAGAATTTCAAGTCTAAAAAATAATGGATATTGTAATACGTTATCTGGATTGTCTATTTCCAAGATTTTCAAATATTTATAGATATATTCAAACTATACTATTTTTGACATTTTAAACTTCATGACTAGGGATACAAATAGACTTTTAGCTATCATGAGATTCCCTACACCAAAACTACATCCTCAAGCAAATTTTCGAAGTAAGCATTACTTCTACAATATAAGGAGGGTGCCTTATATAAACCTCACCCTTGAAAACGAAAAAGAATTTGAAGCTTAAGATAATATATTTGTCCGTTTTTACCTTGTTTATTTTAAGGGTGTGGTTTCTTTAAGGTTGCAACCTTAAACAATACAATTAAAGTGCACCTCTAAATTTTATGATAACAAGTAATTTTGGTGTAAAACATTCTTTAGATTATCTTAAAATCTATTTTCATCTCTAATTAGAAAATTTGAAACTCCAAAAATGGTTAAAATCAAGTAGGTCTATAAACATATGAAAATCTTGAAAATGAACGGTCTAGATGAGGTATTGCGAGATGTACTATTTTTGGGAATCAAAATCTTTTTTTTGTTTCATATTCATACATCTTGATGTCGAGATGATCAATTAGAGGGTTTTTCAACATTAAAACGATATTTTCTGATGGATTTTTGAGGTGCATCTGTAATTCTACATTTTAAGGTTGCAACTTTATATAAATTTTTCCCTTATTTTAATTATTCTTAAATCATCAATTCGACTATTTCTTGAGCAGTGCAATCGTAGATCTAACATAAAAATGCATTTGGAGTGTCTTAAATGTATTCTATGTCCTAAATCCATTAGAATAAGTGCAGCCATGCATGCAACAACCAATACACTTTTTCATTATTTTATGGCATTTATAGAAGATTATTGCTGCACAAATGTTATTTAGGTAACTTTAAAAAACAACAAATACTTTATTTTAAGGTGTGGGTTGCATGAGGTTGCAATTTTATACAATAAATTTAAATGCACCTCCAAATTTTGTCATAAGTAATTTTGGTGTCGAAAATTCTTAGGATGGCCTGAGAATTTATTGTCATCTCTCTAATTATAAAATTTCAAACTTAAAAAATATTTCAAAATCAAGCAGGCTATAAATGCATGAAAGTCTTGAAATAAACAGTCCCGATAATGTATTGTAAAATACATTATTTTTAAAACTTAAATTATTTTTTTTTCTCCTTATTCATACATATGTCAATTCATTTTTTTTTTCCAACTTCAAAAAAGCCTTTTTTGATATATTTTTGAAGCGCACTTTAATTCTACAGCTTAAGGCATCAACCTTATATAAACTCTTTCCTTTATTTTATCGTTCAAAATAAAGAAAGTCACCTATTCCTTTGTGCAGGGAAGTCGTTCGTTGAGTTTGGGAAATACAATATATTGCTATTGTATAGATATTGGGAAAGAGTGGGCGTTGATTGGTTTGAAATTTGAATGTTGTTTGTCAAGTGGGTCTCACGAAGCCTGTAATTATTGGAAATTGAAATATAAGTACCTTTTTGTATGTATGATTTTAAAAATTATTTTCTATGTTTAAGTGTTACGTGTATATTTTTCTTTTTTGGAACTCCAATTATAGAACTAAGGTATTTTCTGCAGCTTAATTTTTGGTTTTGAACTTCATGCTTGGAGCCAAACGTTTTTTTTTGTTTAACCGGTTCATATATACATATAAAATATGAGATTAGCCCGTTCGCCTATATGTTTCAGCTGCATCTAACGGTCATGATGAAAAGTCTATAAATGGACGGTTAGTAGGATGGTAAGAAATGTCAGCATTCTTTGTGAAAAAAATGGCTTTTTTTAATGGGGGCGCTGACAGTGCAGCGCATGAGTACTGACATGCACGATTATCTCTCTCTCTTCCTGAAACAACGCGCCTTCTCTTCTCTCTGTACCGAAACAACACGCCCTCTGTCTCTCTCTCTCCTGGTTTTCTTCCTCATCTCCTTGCTTTCTTCTTCCCCCACTCTCTTACCACACAGTGGAACTCCCTCTCTCTCTCTTTCTACGCAGTGGTCCTCTTCTCTCTATGCAGCAGAAAAACCCAACTTTCTCTTTCTACGCAGTGGAACTCCCTCTCTCTCTACGCGGCGGTCCTCCCTGTCTCTCTGTACAGCAGAAAAACGTAGCTTTTTCTCTCTACGCGGTGGAACTCCCTCTCTCTCTCTAGGTGGTGGTCCTCCCTCTCTCTCTGTGTAGTAGAAAAACCCAACTTTCTCTCTCTACTTGGTGGAACTCCCTCTCTCTCTGTTCAGCCATTGAAGCCCCATCTTTCTCTCTCTACGTGGTGGAACTCCCTCTCTCTCTGTTCAGCCATTGAAGCCCCAATCTCTAAAGGTACTCTCTCTCTCTTATTTGATAGGTTTTAGTGAGAGAAATCCCTCCATGATTTTCGGCCTTCCTCAAGCCCCTTCATCTTGCTTCATTTACAGCCAGGCAGTTTAGATTGATTCTACAGTTTGAAGGTTTTATTCATATTTGATTGATCTTAGTTTGGAGAGTGATCGATTGAGAGTTTCTGGAATTGTATTGACTGATTTTTCTGTGCAATTTCCGATTTTTCTCAGCAATTTATTGGATCATATATGAGTCAATGAGATCATCATTTTGGTAAATTTAAAAATGGGAAACTATTTCAAACTTTTGTAGAGGAGGAGATTGAATTTGAAGTGTTTGATGGATTTCCAAAGCGAAGTATAAAAATTGGGTTTTTCTGTATAGCGTAGGAAAAGTCCAGTTTTTGGGCTACAAAAATTTGAAAAAGTTAGCAATAGATTAGAAAATCATTTGGGCTAGAAGTTCTCTCTCTCAAAATTGTAAAAGTTAGCAATAGATTTATTGGCTACAAGGTTATCATAAGTTCTCTGTTGAACATGCTTAAAAGATTTGATTTCAGGCTTGCATTCTTTCTCCCATTGGCAACTTTCGACAATCTTGTTGTCCTGTGTTATTGTGCGTTAAGGGGCATCCTGTGTTTTTGTGCGTTAAGAGGTACAATTCTCTTACCCTAAATTTAGATCTAAGTAGGAGTTTCATGTACATTCACATTTCACAAAAATTCTCTCATTCCTGAAAATGCAATTTTTTAGTTTCTTCACATGCTATGCTATAATTTATTGCTTTTTCCTTATTAGATTCAGCTGTTATAATTATGATTATTTGGTTCAGGTATAAAGCAAATGGCATCAGGTTAGATTCTGGTGACAAATTCATGTTTATGACAAACTTTTAAATCCTGAAAAGTATTGTATGTTGGGGACAAAGTCATGTTTATCCTTTTATATATGTTTACGTCACTCATCATAATAATGTATTTTATGTCTCAGACAGAGTATTTTGTGTCTCAGAGGACAAATTCATATGGAACAACTTCAAAGGAGGGGCTATGGCTATTTTTTTGTTTTATTTGTTTTTTGAAAAGTTTGTTGTTAAACTATTGGCATTATTGACACTCAAAAAAAAAGATACAGGTTGTATGCCATTGTACAGGCTTGTCTGTTGATTAGAGTGTGTATGGTTTTTGTGTAAACTTGGCGACGGTTTGTTGCAATTATGCAAATCTGTCTTGATCTGCAGCAAGAGCTTGTCTTCTTGGTGGCATTGGCCATGATATTTTATTGTTGAAAAAATATTTAAAAATGCAAGAAATTAATCTGACTTGTACGTAATGACCTCACTGCATTTGATATTTCTGTGATCATTCAAGTAGTCTGTTGCAGAACTCTTTTTGAAAATAAACAGTTTCAAAAAGTAGTTCTGAAATCATATTCTGTTGATATCACAAGTAAAATTGAAACCTTATTTTGAAATGAAGGGGCAAGGTCAAGAAAAAGGTATGTGCTTGACTACAAGCTAATTCTCACCTAGAGCGCAAATTATTAGTTATCCTATTCAAATTGTATCTTTTATAGGTTCGGGAATGTATTAATGCTTACTGGGCAAGCTGATTATCTTGCCATTACTGCTCTCGATATTACGAATTGTATTGAAAACAGTGTTTTAAAAAACTCCGAGTCGAACCGGACTCGTCCGGTTCGACTCGGAAATCACAAAAAGTGGATCGTATTGGCCAAAAAATCGAAAATCGTCCGGTTCTAGAGAGAACCGGACGATTCTGTACAGTGACTCGCTGATTCACAGTGAATCGGCGAGTCCGAACGGTGAATCGGCAAGTCCCGTACGGTAATTTTTTTTTTTTTTTTTTTTTTTGAATCCATGATAGATTTTTTTGTAATACTTGATTCGATTTTTTTGTAATCCATGATCGAATTGTTTTTGTTTTTTGTAATCCATGATCGAATTTTTTGTTTTTTGTAACCCATGATAGAATTTTTTGTAATCTATGATCGAATTTTTTGTAATCCATGATCGAAATGTTTGTTTTTTTTTCTTGTAATCCATGATCGAATTTTTTGCTTTTGTAACCCATGATAGAATTTTTTGTAATCCATGATCGAATGTTTTG
>NW_006500104.1:2151346-2172125 GCF_000471905.2 Amborella trichopoda
TTTTATTTTTTCTAACAAATGACAAATCACTTAGAAATTGAGAGTGTCTTTACTTACAAAATAGAAGAATCTAAATAAAATAATAAAATAATAATTACGTAAATATAAATTGATACAAAATACTCTACGAAACATACCGAAAATATTTCGATCAATTTATTTTTTACGAATTATTTTTTTTATATTTTTATTAGGCACGCCTTGATGAAAATAATGAACGCTAAAAATTTCAAGTGATTTTAATTAGTAGAAAAAAAAAAAAATGAAAATTCAAAAACGAAATGAGATTGTAACCATCAGGTCAGCCAAGATTCAATATAGGCTATTGGCTAACACTGTAGTAGTCATCCTTTGGGCTCCACTCCCATATATATATAGGAATATACTACAAAATACCTATAGGCGAAAATAAATAGTAATTTCGCCTACCCTCATCCCCATTCAAAGTTCATCGTACGGTCACGATTGTCCGGTAGTGTTTCATTTTCATGTTTTTTTTACAAATTGGATTGACTTGAAATATGGAGCGTGTGTTCATCAAAAATAGGCGAATCTATAAAAAATATCAAAAAAATATTTTACATGAAAAACATTGACCAAAATACCCCCAAAAGTTTTGAGGGTATTTTGGTCAAATGTTCAACAAATTATTTTATTTTTATTTTTATTAAGTGCGAATCACTAAGATGTACACACCCTTCAAATTTCAAGTAATTTGGATTTGTAGAAAAAAAATGAAATTGAAACACTACTGGACAACTATGACCATGCGATGAAGTTTGGATGGTGATGAGGGTAGGTGAAATCACTGTTCATTTTCGCCTATAAGCGTTTTGTAGTATCTTCATATATATATATATATATGTTTGTTTATAGCTTGGACTTCCCAATGGGTTTCAAATCCCACATTCTAATGGAGAGCACAATATAAGCATAATGCCTAAAAGAAAGAAATATACTATTTCATTTTGAAAGTATATGGGATTGTATACTAGGAGAAAATTTATTTTTGCTACAAGCAGGCTATTTGTCACACCCCAAGTTTACTAACATTCCTGAGGTGCGACATACTATTCTTATACTATTAATATACTAGTAGAAATTTTAAATTTGTTATATATATAAATAGTATAAGAATAGTATGTCGCACCTTAGAAATGTTAGTAAATTTGGGGTGTGATACTATTACTTGCCATTAGATGTCAAATTTGTGTGTCACAAAGTTTGAGATTGTTTTTCAACATTTAAGTCTGCTCAATAACACACTCAGAACCATCCGATTTAAAAATTGAAGGAGAAGATGATTGTGACTTCCTTGTATTAAAAGTAAATGACCTCTTTATATACTATTCCGATTTAAAATATAAAATATGTGTGTATATGTGTCTTTTTTAATTTAAGAACTATAGAATCTCATATAGTTTTTTTTAAAATAAGGTGTATGCTATACTCCCTCAAGAACATAGTTTACTTCTACTCCCTCGGTCAGATGACCTACTTGCGAGATTTTTTCAATCCAAGATTTTAGTAACCACCTTAAAATCAAAGGTGAATTTTTAGTAACAATAGACCTACATCAAGGGTCAGCATTGAGCCTATAGCTCTATGTTTTACTTATGGACGAGTTAACTTGGCATCTGCAAGATGGAGTGCTGTGGTGTATGTTGTTCGCGGATGACATAGTTTTGATCGATGAACTATAAGCAACGTCAATATATAGTTCGAATTTTGGAGGGATGCTCTAGAATCTAAAGATTTTAAAATTAGTCGGACTAAGACAAAATATATGAAATGCACGTTTAGTAAATAATAGGTGCATAAACGAGGAAGCAACTAAGATTGATGGTCAATAAATACGTAAAAGAGAGTATTTTCTTTATTTTAGGTCTATTATCCATGAAAATGGTGAGATTGGGCAAGATGTCACACATAGAATTAGAACTAGGTGGACGAAGTGGAGATGTACAACTGGACTCTTATGTAATCACTGTTTACAAGATATCACTTTGTTAACAAATTACAATACTTTTTTTTTTGAGGAAGCAGAAGTTACAATACTTTTAACACACAAAAAATAGTAATATTTAAAATCACATTCTATTTTAATAAATATAAGAATTGCATTTACAAGATAATACTTTTATAAAAATATGCATTTTATTAGAATAAATGTTAAAAATTATACATTCTATTTAGTAATTAATAAATATAATAATAATATATAATTTTATGAAATTTATTTTACAATAAATACATAAAAGTAAAAATTAGAAATGGCAAAAAAAAAAAAAAAAAAACAACCCATGTGCCAAACTTTGGCCAACTTTTCGTTACCTTAGCAGCTCTTTAAAGAGGCTTTTTTTTTCTTTTTTTTGAAGAGTATCATCATCATTATCATAACCTTTTTCCCAATTAATTAGGGTCGGATAGACGAATCTTGGTTCACCATTTTGCTCTATTTAAGGCCACATCTTCAGTGAGGCCATAAGTCCTCATATCTTTTTTGACTACTTCACCCAATCTTTTTGGGCGTAATCTTTTCAATCCTTCCACTTGAATTAACTCGCACCTCCTAACAGGCGCTGTATTGGATCGATGCCACACGTGGCTAACCCACTTACGTATACTATCTCTCATGTTATCTCCTGTTGGTGCCACACTTAAACTTTTCCAAATGGATTCATTTCGGATTCTATCCATTCTTGTCTTGCAACTCATCCATCTCAACATCTTCATCTCCGCTACACTAATTTTATGGGTATATTGTTTTTGTCCGCCTAACATTTTGCCTTATAAAGTAAAGCCGGTCTCACAGCTGACCTATAGAACTTATCCTTCAACTTCATTGGTATGCGGCGATTACATAAAATTCCAATTGTACATCTCAACTTAGCCTACCCAGCTCTAATTTTATAAGCGACATCTTCCTCAATCTCTCCATTTTCCTGGATTATCATCCCAAGGTATCAAATGTGCAATCTTTTTTGAACTTTATGGTTGTCAATCTTAACTACTTCCTCATCTCTACTCCTATGATTACTAAACTTGCATTTTATATACTTCGTTTTAGTCAGGCTAATTTTAAAACTTTTGGATTCTAGAGCATCATTCCAAAGTTCTAACTCTGTATTAATGCCGTTTCGGATCTCATCATCAAAACTATGTCATCTACGAGCAACATGCACCCCAGTACCTCATCTTGCTGATGCCTAGTTAAATCGTCCATAATTAAAACAAAGAGATACGGGCTCAATACTCACACTACAGAGAGAGACCTTAAGAGAGAGAGAGAGAGAGAGAGAGAGAGAGAGAGTAGTATATTAAGAAAGAGAGGGTAGTCGTATTTGTTACAATAAAACATCTTGCATAGTGGGAAAGAGCAATATTAGAGAGCAGGCTTGAAAAATGGGCCAGAACAAAGAGGAAGGTAGTGACATTTTCTAAAAGATTGTGCCCTGATTTTAGAGAGAGAAAGGCACAACCCTTGTGCCCTGTGGTTAGATTTAGAGAAAGAGAGAGAGAAGATGTCTCTCTAACATTGTGATGGTGTGATTTAGAAAGAGCAAGGAAGGTGCCTTTCCAACAGCGTGATCTAGAGAGAGAAAGAGAGGAGGTGCCTGATTTAAAGAGAGAGAGATATTGAGCAAGGGATTGTATGTATTCCTGAAGTAGTAAAAGATGAAAATTTTAAAATGCAAAAACAAAGGCCATAAAGCCGAAATTAATACTGGATTGTTCGATCTACCCATTATGCTATAGTGAATCATCAGTTCTCTAATACATGCAATCCAGGGAGAGACTCGGCAGGCATCTGATACCATCAGGGAATCAACCCGATTAATAGTGATTCCATATGAAGACCAAAATTACCGATCTCAATTGGTAGCGAAAAAGCATGTACACCATGTAGCAATTTTTTTAAACAATGCTACATTATGTTGAGTCTTTCCGCTGCCAATTTGAGGGAACCATTTCCTAAAGGGTTTTTCTTTCATTAACATTCCCCATACATGATGGTGAGCGGGATTAGCCCTTAACATCAAGTACTTTAGATAATTTCCTTATTGATGGGGTCCTTGAATTTAATTTAATTATATTTAATATGAATTTCTTTTTTTCGTAATTTTGAAGGGGTAACTTTAAATAATCAACATATTAATGGGAAAATGCGCTAAGTTTACTTATTTATAATAGGGTATGGTTTGCATAAGGTTGCAACTTTAAACAATAAAAGTAAGGTGCACCTCCAAACTTTGTCATGAGATGCAATTTTGGTATAAACAATTCTTAGGATATTGCGAGAATATATTTTTATCTCTAATTATAAGATTTTAAACTCCAAAAATGGTTCAAATCAAGCATAGCTATAAATATATGAAACTTGGAAATGGACGGTCCATATAATGTGTTGTAAGATGTACGATATTTTAAGACTTGAAATCTCTTTTTTCCTCTATTTCTATGCATCTTGATATCGTGATGATCAATTAGATAGTTTTCCAATCTGAAATCAACCTTTTTCTTAAAGTTTTAGAAGTACATCTTAATTCCACATTTTAATGTGTCAACCTTATTAATTTTTTTTCTTTGATAATATGTACATTTGCTAGGTAGTGTTACATGGATACACCACATATGATGTGTCCAATTCTCCTTTAGAAAAAGGAAAACAGTCAAATTCTCCATTTAAAAGAAAACATTTATAGAAGGACATTAAAATATAGAATTAAGGTGCATCTCAAAAATCCATCGGAAAGGTTGTTTTCATGTAGGAAAACCATCTAATGGATCATCTCAACATCAAGAAGTATGAATATAAAAAATAAAAAATATTGTGATAAAATTTGGAGGTGCACCTTAATTTGATTGTTTAGTGCAAGTTTGTATGTTTACCCAAATTTGGAATTTAATTTTTTTTTAAAAAAATTTAAAATGGCTAGTGGAAACCATTTAGATAACCCTATAAGATTTTATTCCTCATAAAAAAACTTCATATTATCCCCAAAACTATCCAAAACTATAAGCCACAATCTTAAAAGAATTTCCGCTTTCCTCATCGGGTGCTTGTGCTTCCCTCACACTTACAAAGCTCTCTCCCGATCTCAAACAGGTGTTACAAGCTCTCTCTCTCTCTTTCTCTCTCTCTTTCTCTCTCATAGAACTAGCTATCTCTCGCAAGTTGAACAAGATCTTTCTCTTACAGGCTGAGGAGGTTATCTACACTCTCAAAAGTATGTTCCGCTCAAGCCTCTCTTTCATCAACAGATTAGAGAACCCATGTTTCCCTCATTTGCAGATTAATAAACCATTATCCCATCATGTATATTGTTATGAGATTAGGGATTTCTAGAGTGATGGCATTTTATGCTTTTAGAGGTAATTTGGCTTTGGTAGTGGTACCAGACAAGGTATGATGTGTGCTGTTCTAGAGAAAAAAGATAAACTATTGTCCATTTTATTGGGAGACAAGGGGATGTTGGTGCTTGATGTGATGTCCATGGGAGGCATTCTAGACATGGCGAATGTGTTCATTCTTTACTCTTCTCATTTCATCTCTCTCATAGTTACACATGTTTCTAGTTTGTGTTAACGAAATTTACTCCTCTCATTTCATTTCCCTCATAGTTCCTCAAGTTTCTAGTTTGTGCTAATGAAAGCTCTCTTTTCAATCTTCTGGAGTTTCATAGTTCTATTTCTAATTCTAAAAATTAGTTTTTCCATTTAGTTATCTTTCTCTTTAGGCAGTTCACATTTCCAACATTATTTATAGATAGTCTAACTTCATGGATTTCTCAAGAGGAAGGAAATATACCAATCTACCAAGCTCATGACAATATAAACTATCATTGAATAGCTTTTGGAAGTTGATCAAATACGGGGAGAATCTGATAGCATGCTCTCTCTTCTTATTCAATGAATAAATGGATTTCCTTTTCAGAATATAACTTAATTTATGGCAGTATACCTGCATCCAAATATGTTATAGAAGATGCACGTATTTGTTAGGTTCATGTCCATCTTTTCAGTTATGCATCATAGTTGGGAAAATATGATGTACACTGGTGTGTTTTGTGGCATATGCCTGTATGGTATACCTCAAGATTGTCCAATGGCCTTCATTCAAATTTTGTTGATGAAATTCACAAAATTGTCCAATACTACTGTTGACTTTTTTGTAATAGCATGGATGCAGTTTTTTATCAAAGTTTCTTGAACTTAAATTGCTCATTTGATTGGGAATTCATTAGAATTCATCTAAGATAGTATTAGAATGGTAAAATCATTAGAACTCATCTAAGATAGTATTAGAATGGTAAAATCATTAGAACTCATCTAAGATAGTATTAGAATGGTAAAATCATTAGAACTCATCTAAGATAGTATTAGAATGGTTTGATTAATGTTTGTGAGAAAGTTTGAGGCTAATCACCGCTAATCACATTGATCATAAGAGTAAATAAGAATTAAGAATCATCAGCTAGTTTTGGCATTGTTTGTGCAACAACAAGATATTCATCAACCCAAAACAACTTGTTCTTGATCTACTCTACTTCAAACTAATCAATCAACTTATAAACCAATGTTCAAATAATATGTGTTCATGTAATGTTGGATTAAGATGCAAAGATCTCATGACATTATGTTTAAAAATCATATAATACTACTATATTTTCTTTGTTGTGCAAAAAGTAGAGACTTCTTTCAATTTCGTCATGAATTAATATGAAAATTGATTTTAAAAAACAATGTAAATGATCTCCTTAAGAGTGATTCATGATCTAACAGTAAGGACCAGCAAAAACTATTTTTGAAATCTGGTTTTAGAACAATAATTTTTTTTTTATACTGTTACTTAAACATTATTCTTTAACGTATGAGTTGGGGTAGATTTCCTAATCTTTTACACTGGACCCACTCATCTCTATTTCAATTTGCCTTCTTGCTTTGGGGGTCCAATAGATTCTTCCTTTACTTTAGGGTTTTGTAGCTTTGGTCATGGGTTTGCAAGTTTATTTGTTGATGAGGAGTATGTTTTTTTGTTTCTCATTGAACCATGTAATTTTTGTTCAAATTATACTGAGCATAGGGCTTATACATAATAAGTGATATTGAGGCCTTTGATGGTATGTTTAAGAAAATGGTGGGTTCACTCATTGAGTTATTTGTTGATTGTGTTATATGTGAACTTTTGTAGCAGTGTATTTTACATAAAGTCAAGATGTTAATAGTTTGACAAGTATTAGAAGGTATCATTCAGTCTAGATGGCTTCACACCCCCCTATCTCTTAAGATCCTACCAAAGCAAACTCGAGTACAGCGCTTGATGAATTCATAGTCAAACAATTGAAAAAATAACATTTTGCTGGGAAGCGGTTTGATATTGGATGGAAAAAAGAGGATTGGAGGTCTATCTTAGATGCATTTAATAAAAATTGTGATGTTAAAAATACCATACAACAATTGAAAACTTGCTAGACTAACTCGACTACACTTAAGAAGCAGTATTTCATTGCGAATGAACTTATTGACCAAAGTGGTTTCGGTTGGTATGACCATGATGACATTTGTAACTATTGTGAATAACGTGTGGGATCAATATCTGCAAGTAAGTTTTCAATGTTAATTTCAAATTTTTTATTTTTCTTTGGGTATAGTAGGAATTTATGTACAATATTTGGAAAGCTAACATATCTAAGAAAGTATGCCCATCCTAAAGCAACGCTATTTAGAAACTCAAGGTTTTCCTTTTATGATCAACTTACCATACTATTAGAAGGCAATTATTTCCACTATATCAAATATATTTATTTTACTTTATATTGCACAAGAAGAGACATTCAAAGATGACATTTTGTGCCAATAGGTAAACATGCCACGAGGAAAGAACAACTATCAGCTGTTCGTCAAGAGCCATTAGCAGATGACATAAATGAACATAAGATTGAGCAAAATCCACAATTAGGAGCACAATATAATACGGATGAGAATGATTTGGGCCCTTAAGATGAGATGCCTATGGTGACGCCTGAATGGAACAAATGTCAAGCCACTACAAAATTAATTCTAAGAAAGTGAGATCTAGCCCTACGAGTATATTAGCAGCAGCCATTAAAAATTTAGTAAATAAATACAAAACCCTACAGAGAATTTAGAGTTTTCATATAAGAAGTACTTGATAGAATTGTAGTAGTTGGAAGGCTTAAGCCAAAGTGAGCACCTGCAAGCATGAGATTTACTTACTAATGAAAAGGTGGTAATCGCATTTATGACTCTCGAACGAAATTGCATTTGGATTGGTTGCGTGCTAAATGTCATGAAGGACATTAACATCTTATGTTTATCTCTTTTTTTATTTTTTGTATGAGAATAATTAATTTAGTGTTTGAAGAACATTCTAATTTGGCTATGTAAGGCTTTTAGACATATTTTTTTGAAGAACAATAATATAATGTTTGTTGTTTTTTGATGAACAATTTATTTGTCATAGGCATTTATTTGACACGTTTGAGTTAGATATATTTAATGTATGGGGTTTGTTGATTAAGTTATTATGTATCTTATGTTGATTTAAAGATGAATATGTGATTCCTTTTTCAAAAGATGCACATATTCCACTTTTTTTTTTTTTTAATTTGTTAAGATCTCTTTCAATTTTTCTATAGAGTGAATTCACACATAATCGACCAAAAAAACGCGATTGAGATGGAATTGGCCAAACGAGATGAAAGGCAATGGAACAAGCAACGATTAATACTTGCACTTGTACTTTACAATTATAATAAAATTTCTATGAACAAGATACCTTATATATAGAAGAAATAGTTAAAGGTCATAGAGAATGATGCCTTCAAGTTTGTCATATAAAATTATATGTATTCAAAACCTTTATGAGATTCTTTTAAGTAGACGTCTTTTAATTGATAGTTGAGGTATAAAGGTCGAAGAACAGTTGGCAATGTTCTTATACATCATGGGAAAGACCTCAAGCCATCACACAGTCCAAAACCGGTTCCAACATTTAGGTGAAACCATTAACTGCCATTTTGAGAGAGTTCTCTATGCAACATATTAATTATCACTCTACTATGTTAATCTACCATCAAATGGTACTCCCCCATAAATTCATAAAAAAAATCATATGTTACCTTTCTTCAAGGTATTTATTTTAAATTTATGCATCTTTCTATAGTTCTAGAAAACTAATGGTTAATTTAATCAAGGGTGTGGTTTCTGTAAGATTGCAATCTTAAAAAATCAATTAAGGCGCAAGTCTAAATTTTATCATAACAAGTAATTTTGGTGTTAAAAATTATTAGGTTATCTGAAAATCTATTTTCATATTTAATTATAAAATTTTAAACTTCAAAAATAATTAAAATCAAGTAGATCTATAAACATATGAAAATCTTGAAAATGGACAGTCTAGATAATGTGTTGCAAGATGCACTAATTCTGGGACTCAAAATATATATATATTTTCTTTTTCACATTCATACATCTCAACGTCAAGATGATCAATTAGAGGGTTTTCAACATTAAAAGACCTTTTCGATGGATTTTTGAGGTGCATATGTAATTCTACATTTTAAGGTTGCAACCTTATATAAACTTTTTCCTTTAATTAAAGAGTACCTATTTTATTTTTGGAGAATTACATTGGGGCAATAGATAGTACACATATTCCTATGAGCATTGGTGTTGGACATCAAGCTCTATATCATAATAGGAAAGGTTTTTTATCACAAAATATAATGGCAGTTTGTTTTTTGACCTTCACTTTTTTACTTGTACTTGCTGGGTTGGAGGGATCATCATCGAATTCTTCTGTGTTAAAAGCTACACTAAAATTTGGTTTCAAGGTTCCCAAAGGTCACAATTATTTTTTGTACCTTTGAAAGTTATTTTTTGGTGAAATATTTAAATTTCATTTCAAAGTTGCTAAATGTCATAGTTCTTGTCCACTTCCTACAAAAGTAATATTTTTAGTTTAGAATATTTAACTAAAATTTGTCATTTATATGCATTCAGATCGATGCCCATTATGAACACACATTTCATAGCTCTATTTAGGCCTTAAAGTATTGTTTGAAAGCTTATGGTCAGGAAATTTTAGTCCAAAAAATGCAAAGGAGCTCTTCAACCCTCACTATTGATCTTTTCGAAATGTTGTTGAATGTGCCTTTGGCATGTTGAAGAAACAATCACCTCTTTTAAAAGTGGCACATCATATCCTTATGAAACACAAGCTAAGATAAAAAAAGTTGTTGCTGCTTGCACTTTAGATAATCATGTCCAAACTATAAGGGGTGGTGACGATTGGCTCTATGAGGAGTCTGATGGGGATATTGAACTTGAGTCAATTTAAGAAACAAATAATTTGAGATTAGATCGCTATAATGATATCAACTCTCATGCTTGTAAAAATGATGGCAATGAATTGCTCACCGTTGAGTACAAATCGGCACACAAATATGACAGGCTGTAATTATGTTTTCCATGCTTCTCTTTTGTGGCCACTATGCCGATACTAATTATAATTAGGTTATGGAACTGGCATAAAACTCTCTTATTTACAATTATCTTTGTTCATTCTCCTATATGGCCATGGAATAATTTATTTTTTCCTATAATAAATAATTCCTTAAAAAATTCTTATTTTGTAATTTTTTTTTTACACATTAATGATCTTTAGGTTAGGAATTTTATTCTCCTAATCTGGATCAAAATCTATTTGAAAAATAGATGATTATAAGGGCCATATTTCTATATATGAATCTGAGGACTCATAAAATTGTCCTCTTAAAAAAACTAGAAATGGCAAGACAAGTCTGTACATAAAATATTTAAAGTAAATATGTTTACCTTATAAAATTTTCATAACTGTTTTTTTTTTTAAACGATGAGTTTTCATTAAGGTAACGAAGAGAACCTCACATGGTGAAAGGAATGAGGAGAGAGAGAAAAGAAAAAGAAACATAAAGAAGATAGGGGGGAAAGCGAAGATATGAGGAAAAGGTCACATAGAAGGCCCCTCTTTCACTAGCCGGTCTGCATCAAATTTCCTTGTCTCTGAAAGTATGTTGGAATATAACCTCTCTCCCAAAGAGGTCAGAAACAATAATCTCCATGGAGGAGGACAACATCCAGGGAACACTCATAGGGTACCTAGACCAAGATATAACATTAGCTGAGTCTCCTTTTGATGATTGGCCTGGAAATGTGAGGCTGCAGCTTTTGAACCCCCTCGTGAAGTTCCCTCAATTCGACCTCATTGATATCATAGAAGTGCATAGGTCCACTAAAAGACAAGAGAATAACACCCGCATCATCTCTGAGGAGGCCCCCAAACCCTGCTCACTGCTCGTCCAGCAAAACGCTCCCATCAAAAGTTCAACCTGAACCACCCAACAGGTGGAGAAATCCAGAGCGTCGATCGGGACCACCTTCTTCTTCTAAAGAAAATCAACTCCAAAAAATGCGACAAGAGAAACTCATTCGGCACAGAAGAAAAAGGGTTGGAAGCACGAGCCCAGGCAAAAACCAAAGCTTGAATAGCTTGGATCACGATGCTGACATTCCTATACTTTCCTTCAAAAGTTCTCAGATTTCATTCCTTCCTAAGACTCCAAATTACCGTATCTAGAAGGATCCTCCATAAAATCAGACCTGAAAGAATTTGGGGGACTTGATCTGCGAGAGGGTAATATGAATGTGTTGGTGAGGCATCCACATCCATCCATAGATACTTTTAACCTAAGACCAAATCTTTGAGCCACATGGGCGATGTAAGAGGATATGATCCAAAGTCTCCTTGTCGTTTTTGCAAAAAAGACAGACTGAGGAAAGCACCACCCCATTCTTTTGCAACTAATCAATAGTCAGTGGCCGCCAGAGACCCACCAATCAAAGGAAACTCGCACCATATGGGGTGCCCTGTAGGACAGGAATCTATTCACTTCCAAGTTCAATTCAATAACACTATCATGACATAAAGTATCAAAAAGAAAAGTGACCTAGAAAAGCTCTTTGGATTCTAAAGTCCCAACAAGTTTGTCTGCTTGCCCAGGGAAGTAGAAGAAAATGCAAAGAAGAGCTATACGGGCAGTGAATTCTTACTCAGCTTCTGCACCAACCCTCCTCACACCTAGTAAAGCATTCCAAAGGATATTACAACCATTATAGGAGACAAGAGATTGGACAAAGGCATTCTTATGAGAAAATCTACGAAACAAGTGTAGAAAGGAGAACTTAAGGGGGTACTCAAGTTGCCATTTTCTACGCCAAAATCTCGTAGAAGCACCATCCCCCACCACCATCCTGGAGTAAACTAGGAAGAGGGGTCTAACAGATAAGATCCCTTTCCAGACCCCAGAGGTAGGGAATCTAGTAGGGGTTTGCCTTGCAATAAACCCATTAGGGTCTCGACTATACTTCTCTAGGATCATAGTCTCCCATAACTGACCATGTTGTCTAGAAAGCCGCCATCACCATTTAGTAAGAAGGGCCTCATTAACTACTGAAATTCTTCTAATTCCCAGGCCACCTTCCTTTTTAAGGAGGCACACTCTGGCCCATCGCAACAAGTGAATCTCCTTCCTATGTTGACTCTCACTCCACAAGAAATTCTGCATTAGAGCTTAAAGTTTATCAATCACCCACTTCGGAGCACTGAATAAAGAGAAGTAATAGATAGGCAAGTATGTCAGGGATGCTTTAATGAGGGTGATACGACCTCCAAAAGACAAGAATCTTGACTTCCAGCCATCGAGTTTAATCTGAAAGCGGTAAGTGAGAGGATCCCAAAACTCCATCGGGAGACCAGATATAATAAGGGGGAGGCCCAAGTACAAGGTAGGAAAAAAATCAATAGTACATTCCATCCACTGAGCCCTCCAAGAAGTCTCACCATCATCACAATTGATACCCAGCAACCTAGTCTTAGACATATTAATTCTAGCCCCAAATACTTGTTCGTAGCATTTTAGAAACAACCAAGTATTACGGATATTTTCTCCAACTCCCCCAACAACATAAATGTATGATCAATGTATTGGAGATGGGTCAAAGGGGTTCCTCCCCGATAGGATGACAACCCATTAATCAAGTTACTACTAACAACACCTCCCATCATCTTGCTGAAAGACTCCCCTACTAGAGCAAAAAGAAACGGAGAGAGAGGGTCTCCTTGTTTGAGCCCCCTAGAGGCTAGA
This sequence comes from Amborella trichopoda, assembly GCF_000471905.2. Next base: position 2,164,558 of record NW_006500104.1, read on the forward strand.
AAATACCCGCAAGATTTTTCATTGATACGGACTGACAGATGGGTCATAGCCAAACATCCCTTAATCTACTTTTGCCATTTAACACCAAAACCCATCAATTTCAAGATCTCAAGAAGGTAGTCCCATTCCACCAAATCATAAGCTTTTTCAAAGTCCAATTTCAAGAGAACTCCTTCGGACCGGAATGGGCATCCGAATGTATGACTTCCTGTGCAGAAAGAATCTCATCCATAATATATCTTTATTAATAAAGGCAGATATTGGGCCTTTAATAAAAAAATTCATAACTTTGGGCAACCCAATTAAGATTGTAGGGCATACTTTCTATCTTCGATAGGCCTAGAGTTGAAACTTCAAGGAATAAGCTTCATGGCATATGCAAGATGTTAACCCTAGAGTACATTGAGAGGGACACTTATTTTCATGAAAATACCACAAAGTTCCCACATTCATAATTTAATGCAAAACCTAATTTCTTCCACTTGAATTTTGGTGAGAGGCTATATTTTCTTTATGTGGTCTCAGACTCACTAACTTGTAAAAATCTGAATTTTCATAAATATATTTTCAAAAAGTATATAGGCACTTCATTAATTTAGAAGATATGCATAAATGGCAATGTCGATTTTTTAAAATGTAATATTAAAACTAAGTGAATATTTTTTTACTGTAATTTAAATTAAGAGAAATTACATAATTTTTTTTATTTTGGAAATTTAAGAATAATTTCATATATTTTTATATTTATACTCAAGTCCCAATTTTTGAAACTATGTAGTGTATTTTAATTTTATAACTTTTATATATAACAGATTAATCTCACCACAGCACGCCTATAAAAAAATTTAAAAATAATTTCAAAATCATAAAGAACTAAATCCTTAATAGTATTCAGGGGTATTTTGATAATTTTATTAGTTTTTAAACATTCATATATTTATAAGTGTGCAATTTCATTATTTGTTTAATAGATAAAAATAGATATAAATTACAAATATATTTATTTATCAAAGCAAATCATGGGCATAATAAAAAAGTGATAATTAAAAAGGCAAATCACCAAAATTATTCTCATCAATAAAAAGTTAATTTTTCAATCTTAGTTAACTATTTGCAATTATCGTATTATTTTACTCATACAATGACAAAATAGTAATTTTTGAATTCCGATAATTGTTTGTAATTCACAATATAATGCAACTAAAAACAAATTTAATAAAGTTCATAATTATGTTTTTTAAAAGGGAGTTATTGCTATTTAGTATTGATTTCTAATTAATAGCATAACATTGTTTTAGTAAAAATACTCCTATGATTAACTAATTTAGGAAAATATTTTGATAGGGCTGTAGTCCCATCAAAACAAGTAAAGCCTCACCTCAAAACTCATTGAAAATTGCAGTTCTGGTGACGGAAAACGTTCAAATCGATCATTTCAACCTTCACCATTTGGTTATGCTTAAAAAAAAAGAAGAAATTTCCAAGTCCTAAAAAATATTGTATATTGTAATACATAATCTAGGCAGTCTACCGTGCCCTAAAAATAAGTGTTTTTAGATGTGCATGATCCGTTCCATGTTTTGAGCTTCAAATTTCGTAGCCGTTTTTTAAAGTTTATTTTAGAGCCGTCATAGAGATTTCAGATGCCCAAAGTGCATTTCGAGTGAAGCTTTGAGGTGAGGCTTTACTTTATTTTCGTAATGCGTAAGCCTTGTAGGAATTGCATCAATTAATTAATCATATGTTTTGTTAATTACTCCAGGTAATTAAAAACTTGACCTAATGCCAAACGATTTCAAGCTCCCACGCAAGCATACTATCAACATACTACCTTGGATAACATAAGAGTAATTTAAGGACCCTAAATTTTGGGTATATAACCTCTTTGAACATTAATAACTAAATGTGTGTACTTGAAAAAGAATAATGCTTCAAGATTGAATAGAGAGCATCTAATTTTTTAGGGTGAGATCTAAGTGTTAAAAAACTCAAAATATATTATTTTTTAAAATAATCTCATAGGTGCTCACGCGATAAAAATAATAAAACATATTTCTACCAGAAAACCATAATAATACCTTTGAAACCATCTTTTCTTTTCATAAATATTTTTTTACTTGTCCTAGATGCACAACCATAAGAAGAGGAGACCTCCCACATTATAATAAAAAATATTGTAAAAAATGATAAAAATCAGATAGTATTTTAGCATGCTTTGTGACATAAAGAATCCAAGCCATCCATTCAAATCAAAAGGATGGGAATTGGAGTCACATATACTCTTAATCTTGTGACACCATGTAATATAAAAAATAAGTAAAACCTCACCTCAAAACACGTTGAAAATTACAATTTGGGTGTCGGAAAACCTTCATATCGATCATCCCGGCCTTCACCATATGGCTGTTATTAAAACAAAAACAGGTTCCAAGCCCTAAAAATTGTGTATATTGTAGCACATAATCTAGGCCGTCCACTTCGCCCAGAAAATAAGTGTTCATGAGTCTACAAGATCCATGTCATTTTATAAGCTTCAAATTTCATAGTAAGTGGTAGAAATTTAGTTTAGAGCCATCATAGAGATTTCGGATGCTCAAAGTGCTTTTCGAACGAATCTTTGAGGTGAGGCTTTACTTTATTTTCATAAATCTTAAGCCTTATAGAAACCACATTAATTAATTAATCATATGTTATGTTAATTACACAGTAATTAAAAATTTGACCTAATGCCAAACGATTTCATGCTCGCACGCAAGCGTACTATCCATTTACTCCCTTCAGTAAAAAGCAATATAAGAGTAATTTTAGGAACCTAAATTTTAGGTATGTGACCTCTTCGACCGATAGATGAACCTTACCGAATGGTACTTTCGTGTACTTGAAAAAAGAATAATACCTTAATATTGAATAAAGAACAATTAATTTTTTTAAGGTGAGATCTAAGTGTTAGAAAACTCAAAATATATTATTTTTGAAAATAATATCATAGGACACACGTGATAAAAATAATACACATATTTATGCTAGAAAATTGTAAGAATACACCCTTGAAACTTGAATGAGTTTCATTATAATTTTTTTTTTCAAGGGTTACAACAATAAGAAGAGGAAATTTTCAAGGCTTTACAACTAAATTTAGCATGCGTCGTGGCATAAACAATCCCAGCCATCCACTCAAATCAAAAGGCTAGAAAGTGGAGTCACATATACTATTTATCATATATGACACCATGTAATATCACACTTCTCATATAGAAAGTAAATATTTATTTGTATAAAAAAACGGGACTTGAGCCCCTACCATTCCATCCTTTCTTTGCAAACAAAAGAAATGAACGATTAAATTCTAGTGCCATTTTGTTGCTCTTTTGCATAGACAATGACTTAAATTATAGGGGCCATGGTGCAGATACAAATTAGGAAAAATTAAGAATTCTAATTTTATTATTTTTTGAATTTATTTTTTTAGGAATGTGTAACTTGAGTTTTTAGGGAAAGCAAGTTAGTTTTTTTTTTCAAGGTTATCTTAGATTTAATGAGAGATTTAAGGGAATTTAAATAGATATAGTGAGATATTTAAAGAGGATTTAAATAGGAGAAAGATATGGGATTTAGATATAGAAAGGTATGTTTTGGATTTATCTCCAAAAGAAAGAAAGGTTGAGGGGATGGAAAATAGGGATGGCATGTGAGGTTAAGAGTGAGAAGATAGGGATAGAGGTAGGCTATCTTTTGGAAGCAAATCTTTTAAGACGTAAAAAGAGAAAGAAAATAGGGAGATGAAGAGAGAGAGATAAGGAAAAGTTTGTGCAAGTAAGAGAGAGAGGTTTTTTTAATTATTTGTTTTTTTTTTTGAAATATTTTTAAAGGGAGAAATACCTTCATAGTAAACCATCAGATAATGATAAAAAATGATAACTGAGAAAGTTGATCTTGTGAAAAGATCTGAATTGAGAAAATTTGATTTTGTCAAAAGATCTGAATTGAGAAAATTTGATCTTGTGAAAAGATCTGAATTGAGTAAAGTTGATCTTGTGTAAATATCGTTTTTGGGTGGATTCCCTTGTCGACCTTGAGAGATGACATATTCTTTAAACCATTTTATTTTCATATTTTTATTGTTTCAATTTTATTTTATCTGTGCATCAATTGATATTAGAGCATTGAGATCTCTAATCTAGTTATGGAGAGCTTCAATCAAAGATTTGATAAACTCAAAGAAGACTTAGTAAAGTGTATTAACAAAGTAGTAGAATAACGTCTACGAGATTTATCTCATAGATAACAATTGAAACAAGAGGAACAAGAATACGAAGAGGTAGATTCGATATAAAAGATGACATCGATAACCCCAATGTGCAAGAAATTTTGAAATCAATTATGAAGAAAAAGATATGTGTGATGCAGTATTCGAAATCCAACTACGTGAGTCTCAAGGAAAAATCAAGATTGAGCCCAATATTATAATTTTCTACTTCGAAATAGCACAAAGCCTTTCATGAATCAGTTCAATGAAGAAATTGAAGAAAAAATACCGAAACGTATGGTGGGATTACATCACCAATTAGTAGAGTTTGATTGGCTTCAAGCTCGACGTCGAGCTTCTCCCAACTTGGGGAGAATGATATAAATAAAAATTAGGAAAAATTCAGAATTGTAATTTTTTTTTTTTTGAATTAATCTTTTTAAGAATCCGGGGAGAATGATGTAGTTAGTTTTCTATTAAGCTAGATTTGAGGGGGATTTAAATAGATTTAGTGATAGATTTAAGGGGATATGAGAAGCTACGTTTTGGATTTATCTCCAAAAGAAAGGTTGAGGGGATGGAAAATAGGTATGGCACGTGAGCTTAAGAGAGAGAAGATAGGGACAGAGGTGGGTTATCTTTTGGAAGCACATCTTTTAAGATGTAAAAAGAGAGAGAAAATAGGGAGATAGAGAGAGAGATAAGGAAAAAGTTCATACGAGTGAGAGAGATTTTATTTTTTTTTAAGTTCTATTTAAAATAGAGATATCACTTCATTGTAAATGATCAGAGAATGATCAAAGAATGAGAATTGAGAAAAAATGATCTTGTGAAAAGATTTGAACTGAAAAAAGTTGATCTTGTGAAAAGATCTGAATTGAGAAAGGTTGATCTTGTGAAAGATCATTTTTGGGGTGATCTTGTGAAAAGATTGTTTTTGGGGTGGATTCCCTTAGACATTGAGAGAGAGTATATTCTCTCAACTATTTCTTCTTTATATTTTTATTGATGCAATTTTATTTTCTCCCTACATCAGGCTAACACCTTATATAAATTTTTTTGAAGATAAATTTGTTCCCTTTGTTAAAAAAAGAGATAGATTTTTTTCCCTAAATTTGATATTTTTATGCAAGTTGCTTATTGTAACAAAAGTAGGGTCTCAAAATAAAACATGAATATCATTGCAAGGAGAGACAAAGCTAACATCTTTATACTATAATGAATTAGCCTTTGCATTTTGGAAAAAGATAAAAAAGTAAGCATTACTTATGCCATATAAAAACATTTGGAAAATTGTTTCACGCAGGTTCAGCCGCATTTTTACAAATGCAGTAAGTATAAATCATCCATCTTTAAGATGGACGCAAATATGTGGTCCATCTAAAAAAAATTGAAACTAACGGTCCAAATGTTTTCTTAATATAATTATTATTTTTAGTTTTTGAAATTTATTTATTTTTTCATTTTATGATCTCCATGTTAAAGATTACATATCCTTAAAAATTAAGTCCAACAATCTATCAAAAAAATTGCTTTATTAAAGGCCACAAATCCAACACATTTTGGATGTCACGAGTTGGAAGAACACATGCATGTCCTTTTTGTAGCATAAAGACCAATTTACTCATGAGTTGGGAGAACCCATACTATAACAGTAGCAGCATAATTCAAATTTTTTAGTCAAGCATAGACCCCGAGCCTTCGAAGAAGCTTTCATTTGATGCATACTATTTATAGAAAAAATATATATAAATAAATTTTTTTTTGGGTAATTCTGTGGGTAGACAACCCCTACCCATTTTTTCAATAGATTAGAGAATTATATTTTGAATATGTTAATTGGAGGTGTCAGCGGTAGGAATGGATACAACGATATGGTAATTGGGTGTGGGGATGCTACCACTACGACCCCAGCCCCATTCCTAAAATATATATAAAATTTGACTTCCTTATTCAACATATTAGATAATTTCACTTAATTATATTATTAAAGAGCATAAAGACATATTTTATATCAAATTAATTTAATGTTGGAGTTTAGCAATAAGATTTGCTAAATGTTTTCCATCATGTGAGTGAAAGTTGGACTATGTAACCCGAAAAAGTGTATATTAATTAAACTTTTTTATTTTTTCTTTATTTTCACCACCCGGATTACTTACATATGTCCAAATATATAAAAACACAAAGAATCCCAAGAACTCTCAGTTGATGCTACTTTAACAATTCTTTATTACACAAACGAAATGGGTGAAGTTTGTATAGAGCCGAGGCTCTAAACAATCAAATTAAAGCCCACTTTCAGGAAAGTTTTTTGATAGTCTTAAATTATATTTTTCATCTTTAGTTATAATAAATAGTTTAGATCGAGCAGATCTATGAAAACTTGAAAATCTTGAAAATTAATGGTCCGAAAATGTGTTACATGATGCACTATTTCCAAAACTTGAAATCCATTTTTTTTCTCATGTCAATGTATCTTAATGTTGAGATGATCAATTTGATTATATTTGAATATTGAAACAACCTCTTCTAGTGAAAGTTTTGAGGTAGGCTCTAATTATTGTTTAGAGCCTAGGCTCTATATAAACTTTTCCCCAAACGAAATTCTATGAGAGTAAGAAAACATAATAATGCAAACCATAAAGAAGATTTCCACAAGATTACCTTAACTAGACTTTGAACACTCCACTCCAGGTCTCCTCCTCCAATGGGCTACCTTAGATCTTTAAAGCATGGGAAATCATACGCTACAACTCTTAATCAAATCTGAGTGCAATGGAACAATGACACAACATGTAAATCCTCAATACCTTAATATGGGCGAGACCCCTTGTTTTTCTTAACTAATATTATTCTAAGGGAGAGAGATGAGCTAGAGATGAGTGAGTGTGGCGTGCTACTCATAGGGGAGAGATATAGATTAGAGGTATAGCGCAAGTATAGAGATTTGGCCCCTATTTATGGACTTTCTCTAGAGTTAGGGTTTCTTAAAGTTAAATGGAGATTAGATCCAGACCATTGATCATAAGAGACTTGTGGTCGTGAGAGAGCTAGGCTATAAAATCTTTAGATCAACTATCATTGGTTAGATGCCTCGATCTCGCCCTCCGGGACGGGATGACCTAGTGGCATGCGTCTCGGGTTTCAAGGTGAACCCGAGACTTGAGACCGCTCTCTCGGGAACTTTGTTAAGAAACACGGGCAGGTACACCAACCGATGAGAGAGGAATTTAATGTGAGGCGGGACACACCTCACCTGGGTCCGTGACTCACTAGGGCATACTTGCATGGACACCATCTTAGATCATGACGGAAAGGC
>NW_006500104.1:2172246-2189027 GCF_000471905.2 Amborella trichopoda
ATTTGAAAGAAGAAAGGAAATAAATGAGATGAAGATTGGGTTGATAAGAGGAGAAGGAAGAAATAAAATAGTAGGGAAAAGAAGAGAAGAAAGAGAAATTTGACCAGGTGGTTGGATTGACACAGTAGTTAGACTAAAACGGTGATTGACCTGACGTGGTAGCAAGATTGGCACGATAACTCAGACCCGCACGACGGCAATACTACTTGACGACATAACCAACACCGACCAACCTTGCACGATGGTTAGCATGTTGTTGCAGCAAGACGAGTACGGTAACTCAGATCGGCATGGCGGCAATACTGCTTGACAATGAGACTACCATGATAGTGCTAGACTTAGCTTGTTCCTTGATCAAAGGAGAGAGGAGGGAGAAAGAAGAAAGAAAGAGAGGAAAGAGAAGAGACGAGGGAGTAACAGAAAAATAAGAAGAAAAGTAGAGAGAGAAAGAGAGAAAGAAGAAGAGATATAGAAGAAGAGAGAAGAAGAAGAAGAGAGAGAGAAAGGAAAGAGAAGAGAGAAATAAGAGAAAGAAGAAGAAGAGAAGAAAAGATGAGAGAGATAGAGGAAGAATAGAAGAAAAGAAGAGAATAGAGATAAGAAGAAGAGGAGAAAGAAGAGAAGAAAGAAGAAGAGAGAAGAGAGAGGGCAAAGAAAAAAAAGAAGAGAAAGAAGAGAGAGAAGAGAAATAAGAGAGAGAAAAAGAAGAGAAGGGAAGAAAGAAGAAAGAAGAAAGAAGAGAAAGAAGAGAAGAAAGAGAAAAGAGAGGGGGAAGAAGAGAGAGAAAAGAAAGAGAAGCAGAGAGAGAAAAGAGAAAAAGAAGAGAAACATGGACGACGATGGAATTCCTTCATCCATGACAGAGGAGAGAGAAAGGAAAAAGAAGCATGGACGGCGATGAGGTTCCACCGTCTATGACAAAGGAGAGAGAAACGGGGTAAGGGAGGAGGAACATGGTCGACGATAGGCTACGTCGTCCATGACAGGAGAAAGAGAGAAAAATAGAACATGGACAGCGATGGGTCCTACCGTCCATGATAGGAGAGAGAGGATAAGAGAGAACATGGACGGTGATAGGTTCCACCGTCCATGATAGGAGAGAGAGAACGAGAGTGAATATGGGCAGCGATAGGTTCTGTCGTCCATAATAGGAGAGAGAGAACGAAAGTGAACATGGACGACGATAGGTTCCACCGTTCATAACAGGAGAGAGAACGAAAGTTAACATGGATGGTGATAGGTTCCACCGTCTATAATAGAAGAGAGAAAATGAAAATGAACATGGACAGCGATAGGTTCCGCCATCCATGACATGAGAAGAGAGACAGGAGAGAGAAAAGAAAAGACATGTGCAATGATAGGTATCGTCGTGCATGTCAGAAGGGACTCAAACACGACCCTGCCCGCCAATTGGGAAAGGACCCGGTTCAATGTCCTTGTTAGAGAATAGGGGAAGAAATGTTGCGGCGACGATGAGCATCACCGTGCACAACATGAGGAAAGAGGAACTCTGACAGAGGCCCAGCCCGCCACTAGAGTTAAGGCCCGACTCACTGTGCATGTTCTAAGAGAAGAGGACATCATGCTCGGCGATGGGTATCGCCGTGCATGATTGGAGAGGTGAGAGAAAGAAAACAACAAAGAGAAAGAAAGAAGAGAGAGATTAGGAAAGAGAGGAGAGAGAAAGGAAGGAAAGTAGAGAGAGAAGGAGAGGGGAGAAAGAAGATTAGGAAAGAGAGAGGAAGGATTAGGAAAGAAAGGGGGATGAGCGAGGAAAAGGAGCAGAGAGAGAAAGGAAAGAAGGAAAAGAAAGACATGCACGGTGATAGGTTACTACCGTGCGTGTTGAGAGAGAAGTGAGAGGCAAAAAGAGAGGGAGAGAGAGAAAGATAGAAGAAGAGAGAGAAGAAGAAACATGCATAGCGATGCTTACTGTCGTGCATGTTTGAGGTAGCGAAGAGAAAGACAGAGGGAAGAAGAAGAGAAGAGAGAGAGACAGAGACAAGGAAAGAGAAAGAAAGAAGAAGAGAGAGAAAGAAAGAAGAGGAGAGAGAAGAGTAGAGGAGAGAGAAAGTTACCTTCACCGAGGGGTACCGGACTTTTCTTCTCTCTCCTGGACCTGACCCTGAATCTCAAAGCTTAACACCCAATTTTATTGATCAAAATGAAGGTTTAATATAATGGGGTATACTGTAGTATTTATAGACTTGGGGCCAAAACATAGGCGGATGCCCAAAATCTAACATAATGGGTGCAAAATTATGATTTTGCCCCTGCCTATCAGTACACAAAATTTCAAAATAGTCCTAATCGCACCCATGGAACGTATACGATTTTCCTAAGCTGATTCAGGGTTGCTCCGGCAATCTTTTGACTAAAGATGATCACTTTCTCGTTGAGCTGGGCATGACGATCAATTTGGTACCAACTTCTAGCCACGGATCATGTTTTTTTGCGACGATCATGCGACTTGAAATTTGTACGAAACTAAAAAACTTGCGATCGATAGTGTGCTCATTTCTTGATGTATTTCTTTGATTTCTTCGCTGAATTGCACTGAGCATATCATCATGATCGCGTTGCAACAAATGCAGCTCAATTTCGTGCCCGAACAAAGATTTTACCATCTTGGGTTTTTGCCGGAATTTGAATTTCGGCCGTCAGAATCTGTAGCAACTTCAATGCCTTCACATATCGAATCCAACCGTTCATCACGTGCGAGATTTGGCCCAGATGTAGCCCTGGACCTTGCGGACACGATGGAACTGACATCTTGTCGATCGGGTACATGAGCGTCGTGATATGGCCGCTCGAGTGGGTCGTGATACTGCTGATTTTCCTGCAACCTTGATCATGAATCGCCTTCTTCTCTCTAGTTTTTCTTTTTGCTCGGACATCGTAATGGGATGTGTCATATATCAAAACGCTCATCTTGACGAGACAAACACGCTCACAAAATTTGAGTGCGATTCGACTTGTAACCAGGGAGATATAAACCTAAAAAATTGTTGTTTGTGACTGTGAAAACCAATCTCCTTTAATGGAGACTGGTGCAAGGAGGGCACACGAGAATAGCGTGTGGCCTACTCTCTTTCAGTCTTTTGCCTATAACTTCATCCTAGAATGTATGTTTAAGCTGAAACTTGACCCCTGGGGGTTTTCGATTGTGCTAGGTATAATGGCTATGGTCCCATAGCCATCTAACTTACTTAAAATAGAGTTCCAGTTATAGGGTCCATTTTAGGGTGCTTGAGACCGATTTTTCTGAAACTATTTCTTTCTCTGCACTGCCTTGGACATGTTGGATTGCAACGAAACTTGGCAGATAGCCTTTTGGAGTGCTTAGAAACATTTTCACTCGTTCTAGGGAAATTCTGAGACTGTAAGGAATTCCACTGTAAATCAGGGCTTTATTGATCGGCTTCTCTTTTATTCCGCATCGGGGACCCAAGGTGCTGAAAAATGTCTTTAAACAGCTTGCCCTACCAATGTTGTGCTTTGAGAGAAGTGAGAAGGACAACATTTGAAAAATTTCCTTCGACTTTATTACTTTTTTCTTTCTAGCCATAGGATCACGTGAACGTCGAGGAGATATCCACGCAATGTTGTAACTAGGATGCTCAGACGTTTCGATGCATTTGTCATAGATCCATTCATGGGGACTTTGGTGGAGAAGAGACTTGAGCCACTGGTAGGGGACATCTCATGGAATGCCCATCATCCACGTCAGGAGCTCTTCTTGGGTTCCGACAACTGAGGGCCTTTAAAAGCTTATAGACCCAGTTAGTCAGAATCCATGCTTGTCTGGCACTGTAGGGACGGCTTTCACCACCTCCTTTTATTTGGGGCTCTTTCATCCATAATCTTGCTGCCATGTCCACCCTTATTCTTCCATTTTTACTCACGGTTCCCTTTCGGGTTTTCACCGTGCCCGGGTTTTTATTTTCACGGATCTCTTTTACTCATAGTTTCGTGACCATGTTCGTCCATCATTTTACTCATGGCGTTCCCTTGTCCAAGTATACACCATGCCTGTTATTTTTTTTCTTTTTCTTGTATTTTTTTGTGAAGGTGTGTTTGAGGTCATGCCTTTAGAACCTGTGCGAATCCTTTTAATGTCATGCAGCCAAAACATGCACTATAATTTAGAGTCATACAGCTGGACCATGTTGGAGATGGGTGGCAGTCTGTGGAGGCCATGGAGTGAGTATGGTAGTGGTTTGACCTACTTTGGGGAGATGGCACGAGGCTGCCTGTGAAAGATGGATGGTGCCGGTATGAAAGGTGGATGGTGGGGACCCACTAGCTGACGGTGAGTATAGATGGCAGGATGGCTCGCCATTGGTGAGCGCGGGTGAGACTCACTGGGGAATGATGGAGGGTAATGAAGTGAATGGGTTCACTGGGAAGTTGATGAAGGTGGTGTGCGCACACGGGCGGGTCGGTTAGGAAAGGCTTGCGTGAAGATGCATGTAAAGGGCATGTGCATGTGTGTGGGGGAGTGTTTAGAGTCATGCCTCCAAGACCTGTGCAAAGCAGTTTAACGTCATGCGGCTAGGACGTGCACTATTGTTTAAGGTCATATAGCTTGGACCATGGCTATGCAGTTTAAAGTCATGCATCTAGGACCATGCAGTTTATGGTCGTGCAACTAGACCTTCGCTACAATTTAAGGTCGGATAGTTTGGACCAAGGATTTGCAGTTTAAAGTCAGCATGGCTATGCAGTTTTAAGGTTATGCGGCTATGACCATTGTTACAGTTTAAGGTCAAGCAACTAGACCATAGCTATGCAGTTTAAAGTCATGCAGCATGGACCATACAGTTTCAGGCCGTGCTACTAGACATCTGCTACAGTTTAAGGGCGTATAGTTTGGACCATGTAGTTTAGGGTCGTGCATCTAGACCATTGTGTGGGTCGCCATGTAGGTGAAGTTCCCTGGGGAATAGGTCTGTGGGTGGCAATCCGACTTTCTGGGGGTAAAATGGTTAAGGCCTTAGACAAGTAGAGGGCTCAGGTGGAGATGGTGGCCAGATGAGGGGTGGCAAACGGAAGCAGACTTCACTGAGGATTAGGGGGTGAGTGTGACTCCCTTGGGGTGAAGAGATGTGGCATGCTCATTACTCCACTGTGGATGACAGGCTGGGGCACATATGTAATTCGTTGGGGATAATAGTAAAATACACACGACGATAGCCAGGCTTAGGAACGCACGACGATAGCGTGGGTGGCAGCAACACAAGCAACGCTATCCTGGGTGATAGTTGCACAAACGGCGTAGTGGCGTTCACGCACGACATTGGCTGGTGGCTTTCACACACGGTGTTAGTCACAGACGACGCTAGTCATGGGCAGCATTGAGTTCGGGCCTGGGCCTAACCAGGTCCTAGTCCATCGGACACTGGATGCTCGGCACTAACGTAAGGCACTCAAAGGGTTTTGCAAGAAGACAGTGAGAATGGGAAGAAAGAGAATTTTCGACTAGGAAGAGGGAGCACCGACAGGGTTACACAGGGAGAGGCATTCGCGGGGGTCACAGTTGCCAGTGTCTTGTTAGCGAAGTTATTTCGGCAAGCGTTCTGGGATACCAGAACATGGACTGAGGGTGTAGCAGACACCCATCGCAGGCTTTCAATGGTTTTTCGGTGGTCTGGAGGAAGGGCAACGGTCCGCCAGTGGGTTTTCGACAAGTGGGGGAGTTCTCCGGTGGGTAGCCCGAAGGTCGCGGGATTGCGAACCGTCCTTGGCAGCAAACTGTCACTAGGAGGTAACGACTGTCACCCACACATGCGAGGGCATGTGTCAGTCCACCTCGCGGCTGACAATTGTCAGGTGGTGCGCCTAGGACTCGAGGTGACATGTGCGCAATCTGTGGCTCGTGCGAGAGATTTGAACACTAATGACACTGCTCTAAAATCACAAGCGGTGATAGTCTTGAAAACACAGCCGGCGTTAGCCTTTGAAAACGAGGTCGGCATTAGCCTTTGAAAACGCTGTCGGCATTAGTCCTTGAAAACACAGGCGACGTTAGCCCTCAACAAACACAATCAACGTTAGCCCCTGGACAAATGCAACTGGCGCTAGCCCTTAATCGACGTAAACGACGTTAGTCACGCACGACGCTAGTTAGTGCCTTTCATGCATGGTGATAGCTAGTGCCTTTCACGTGTGGCAATAGCCTTGTGCCTTAGTGATTCACACACGGAAGTGAGCCCTTAAGCTTAATCTGATGGCCGGGTCTTCATACAGAATCCCTGACGTGAAGAACCTTTCAAGGGGAGGAGATATTGTCACCAATGAATTTACTGGGGAGAGCCTGGTCAGGGGTGAACCCTACCCAATATGCAAATCGGAGTGGCTCCTTAGTGCCACTTTTATTACTGACCCGGTTCGATTTGAGGTCTGGGAAAACAACGATGGAAATGTCAATATTGAAGGAGGGGTGGCCCTCCTCCATTGTATGCACAGGAATGTGGCTTTTGGAGAGAACTTGCCCACGTTGGGGAAGAGGATGGTAAAGACAAAGGGGTTGATATGGTCTTCTGCTGATCTCCGCGTGCAAGGGGAGCACCAGCATTTGAAGGGGTACTCTTCCTGGACCATCAATGTACTGGGATTGTACAGAAGTATTCTTGGTCGTGCCTCTCTATTAGTTGACGTGCAGTGTTCAGGCAACTATTACCACCGATGCTCAAATACCATCAAGGTATTACTAGAGATATGGAGTCATGCAAGCAATACATAGCTCCTCAGTCATGGTGAAGCAGGGATCTCCTTGCTTGATCGTCACTTTATCGGCGGGCTCCCACTTATAGGAGGGATGTATGACGAGTTCTTGCCTCAAAACTCAGTGATTTTTGGTGGTGTCCACCTTGGGGAAGAGGAATCGCCCATTGGTCTTACTACCATTTCCGATCGGGGGCTTTACTGATTGGGCCTTTATTGACGAGATGGGTAAGGAGCTGGATGGTGCTCCTACTACCATCAAGGAGCTCATGTTTATCTTGAGCATTAGAGGGGGAGTTTTGCCTTATAGGATCCCCTATAGCGTTAGGCTCGAAGGGTACTTCCCCCATCATTTTGCTCGTCAGCATGGGCTCGATCAGAGTTGCCCCTTCTTTGTACTCTTCGAGAAGTGCCATGGCAGAGTGAACACAGGAAGGAAGGAAGAGCTAAGGACTCTTCTTGAATCGTGGTGGCCTGAGCATATTCGCACTGCATGGTCCACATGCTTAGAAATGACAGAGCTCAGTAAGTATGTGGTACCACACTTTGACAGGAGGGTCCGCGCCACTGAGGCTTATGCGCACTATTGGAGGATCACCAGCCGGGGGTATTGGGAGGTTGATCACCCCCTGGAAAGGGGAGAACTGCAACTGACACCAAGATACCAGGCAGAGGAAGATCGTCAGGACTCCTCCTCTAGGCGAGGTTTTTTCGCGGCAACTTCTTGCCATGGAGAAGAAGACATGGAGCCTTTTTGACAACCTTACCTCTATCTTTCAATGGAGGGGGGGTCAATAGGTCCCTGGTCATGAAGGGCGCTCTATTCATGACTTGAATGCATTGATAGGGAGCGGCACGCACAACATTCTTGCTGCAGGCCCTTCTCGTGAGGGGAGTTTGAAGACGATTGCTCCTTCCCAAGAAAAGGAAGCGCGTTGCCCCCACTAGCATTCGTGTGCCACCTCGAGCTGTCAATCCCGCTCCAAAAAGCAGGAGTGCAAAACTTCATGTCATTCTGGAATCGAGAGGTAGCTCTTCATCTTTCACCTCCTCAGATTAATTTGTTGCTCCTTCCCGAGTCATCCTCAGCCCTTTCTTCATCATCCTCTATCTCTCCTGATCTGTTTTCTACTTCTTCAAAGACTGAGGTAGATGACTCCGGACCCTCTGAACCCATCGTCATTGCTTCTGATAAAGAGGGGACACCTAAGCTTGCAGTGGTGCCCCAGGTTCTAAGAACGGCTTCTGAGTTAGATCTGGTTCCAATGGAGACTAGTGGGGTTTGGGATGAAGGTCCCATCGTTGCTACTCAACTAGAGGAAGCCGAAGTTGACAAGACCTCTGAGCCTTAGGAGGTTGCTTCCCTGATTTGTAGCCATGGTTTGTGAAGGCTTAAACATCCCTCAGGAGGAGGAACCTATGGTTGATGAGGCACCCGAGCATCAGGAAGCTGTTTCCCTGAGTGACGAAGTTATGGGTGATGCAGGCTGTTCTAAGGAGGGAGATCTTAGGGGTTCAGAGTCAGTGGGCCCAAAGAGCGCAGATCCTGAAGAGGAAGTAGTAGAGGTTCTAGATGTGGGGGATGTGGACCATGT
This sequence comes from Amborella trichopoda, assembly GCF_000471905.2. The sequence continues at coordinate 2,180,568 of NW_006500104.1, forward strand.
ATAAGAGGCCGCAACTGAGATTGGAGTGGTGGCTCTAGGGGATGAAGGCCAAAGGGAGGAGATGGCCCCTGAATTTGCTGAGGCTGAGGTGGCAATTCACTAGGATGAAGGGCAAGAAGAAGAAGCTGGCCCTAAACTTATCAAGGCCATACTAGAGGGTGAGAGGCAAGGGAAGAAGCTCCTTTGGAGCATGCTGAGACCAGAATGGTGGCCTCAACCGGGGAAGGTCAAGGTGAGGAGGTTGAGACTGCTCCAGAAAGTGAAGAGCAAGGAGAAGAAGCTGGCCCTGAAGGGGCCGAGACTGCTAAGATTGTGATTGAGGGCCCAGGGGTAGAATCTGGTCCGAGGGGTTTGAACCTGATGAGAACAGGGCCATGAGTGAAGGGACATGCGAGGGGGTTAACGCTGAAGGAACCGAGCAGCCTGAGACTGGGGCTCCCTTTGAATCTGAGGAGCTCGAGGATTTGGGCTTCGTGATTGCTCTAGAAGAGCCAGTGACTCACATGGCTATCATCCCTTCGAGCTCGATCCTCAAAACTGAAGCTTCTTCCATCGTGGTGGCCCCAGCAGCACCGTTCAGGCCTAGTTTCTACGGGATGCCCGGCATAATTATGGACATGCTTCACCTGGGTGTTTAGAGACGGAAGGATTTGCCTCTTACTAAAATTGACGATGCAATCCAAAAGTTAAGGCAGATCGCCCTTTTAGGGGGTGCACCACACGTCCTTCCATACTTTGATGGCACCATAAACGAGCTGGAGGGATGGCAAATAAATGCACTTGAAAAGGAAGCAGCAGCACGAAAATTAAAGGATTCTCACTTGGCCTCTCTGGAAGCCTCGCTCATGCACCATCGTGAATCAATTGAGGCCCATACACATAAGAGGGATGATGCGGCTTCTAGGAGACCTGATCTTAATGAAGGGACAATTGCTCACTTCAATAGAATGATGGCTCTGAAGGCCGAAATTCGAAGCATGAGGGAGGAGTTTGATGGGCTCGAGAAGGAGGCGAGAGCCTGGGAAGCAGAGGATGAGGTCTTAGCCAAGGAAGTATCAGCCCTTGACTACACCCTGGAGTAGGAAATTGCTTCTGTGGAACCAGAAGCTCAATTGGTGACTTATTTGAAGGGACGCATTCAGCATGTCAAGGCTTCTTTTGCAGCTTCCAGAGTGAAGATCAATGAGATAATTGATTGTTTTTTAAAGTTTCATTTTGTGTTCTTTTTTTCTTTCTTTGTATAATGACACTTGTAACTATTTCTGAATTGATGAATGAAATACTTCGTTTTCTCCTCTGTAACTTTATTCTTTCTTTTTTCTTCACTGCATCTCATCTCTCGCTCTTAGGTAGGCCACATTTCAGGGCATTTACTATTTCTGCCCTTTTGATAAGGGAAACCCTAAGCCTTGCTTTGTCCGGTGACAAAACTGTTGTGGTTTCAATGACCTCAAACAGGGGAGCGATTGCCTCTTCTCCTCTTAACGTCTTGTTGGACAGGGCTCATAATTCATTTTTCTCATTTGATGAGCCTGCTCACTGTAAATGGTCCAATCAAGAGGGGCTTTAGCTTCTATTCGAGGTGCATTCACTTCAAGTTTGTCATAGCACTTGGTCTCAGGCACGAACTCCTTTAGACGTTTTGAAGCGATACGCATAACCTCCAATTGGTTCTGGAGAATGCGAACTTTGCTTCTTAATGCTGCCAGGGGATCCTGCTCTTGAAGGCGAGTGGGCTGTCCTTTTTTTGACTGCTGTCCTCATAATTAAGGAAGCGCAGGACTTGTAGCTAACTACCGGCCTGAGCTGACCCTGCAGTGCGACCATGAGCATCCTCTTTACTTAAGGAAACTGGGGTTTGGAGTACCTTTCATGGGGGCTGGTGCGCCAATTCTTCTTTCAAGAGTGTAATGGAGACATGCAGGACTTTTTGATGGTCCGTCGTGTAGGTGACCTTTGGAACCAGGAGATCTATCCCCAGGACTTCCTCAATCTCAGGAGTGACTTCTGGTCCATCTTCTTGCGGAGGTGGCTCAGGAATGGAAGCAGAGGGGGAAGCCTCATCTTCAAGTGAAGATGGAGTTTCTTTAGGGATGGTGGATTGTCTGGGGTATTTGGGTGAGGAAGGATCTCAGGGCTCTTGAGGATGGGTAGATTGTTTGGGGTATTTGGGTGAGGAAGAAGTGGTGGACCAAGAAACTTCAGGACCTTTGGCTTTTGAGGTGGAGGTTGCAACATTTTCCTCGAGCTCACACTCATTTGCCCCGTGTTAGGTGATGCTTCCGAGATTTGCACCATGCGACAGACTTCATGAGAAAAGAAGCTTTGTCCTCTCGATTCTCCCAGCCTCTGCTCAAAGTCAGGCTCAAGGGGCCAATGGGGTTTCTTTGGCTGACTTCCTACACGTCTTTGTGGAAGAAGATGGCTCTGACTTGGTTCGAGCCGTCAGGGCATCAACAACTGCCAAGAATCCAGCCACCTGGGCTAGGGTCTCTCTCAGCCGCCTCTGGTGCATCCTGCTTATATTGTTTCCTTTGAGTTCTCTGTTGAGGGCCTCAAAGTATGGACATTCTCGGGTCGTACCTGCATAAGATATAGAAGAGGAGGAAGAAGAAGAGGAAGAAGAAAAGGAAGAGGAAGAAGAGGGGTTAGTAAGTGAGGGACCTTCAAGGTCATCCCCCTCATCGGACCGATTTGGGCAGCTTTTTACGTCATCATCAGAGTTGGACGTGTGTAGGGGTCTTTTAGGTCTTTCCCCTACTTAGACCGTTGGGGGGTGCTTTTAATGTCGTCACCCTTATTAGACGTGCCCCGTGTAAAGGATGGCCCAAGGATGTCGTCTTGATGAGATGAGGGAGGAAGTATGATCGCATCGAGGATGAAGTCTTATAAGGTTCGCAATGCAGGAAGAGGCCTGAGAAATTCTTGCTCGACTGGTAGTTGAGGAATCTTGTTCTTCCGGCGAGCAGTCCTTGGCGCCCGTCTCCTTCTGGTTTCCTTGGGAGGTGCTTGATTTGTCTTGCTAGGTTTGTGAACAGCCCTATCTTGACGAACTGCCTCTCTCTTTAAGGACTTGAGTCTGTTTCGCCCATGATAGACTCCGCCCATGATAGACTCTCCATGGCTAGGAAGTCAAGGGTTCAGCAGGATCGAAGGCGTCAACACGAGAATCTTGCACTGAAGCTCTCTCCTGGATGGGGACACTGACTTTTGGGTGTTTTTCTATCACAGCATAAGCAATGTGACCTCTTTGCATTCTTTGTGACAATGGCTTCAAACTCATAGCATTCGCTTAGCTTGTGGCCTCATATCTGATGGTATAGGCACCAATGATTCTCAGTTCCTTGAGCAAAGCGCATGGGCTGCCTTGCCGGCTTTGTTGTGACGAGTCCCTGTTGGAGCATCATACCGAACAAAGCCTAAAGGAGATCTGATGGCAGCTCATCAAAAGAGTGTGGGCCTTCGCATTCCGTCTGTACTGTCACCACGTGGGAAGCCTCAGTTGCCCCGAATGCTTTCTTAAGTTCTTCAAGCTTTATCTGGCCTTTTTGGATCAGAGCCTCGATAAAGTATTTGAGTGTGTAACATTCCTCTGTGGGGTGGCTTATCCTCCGATGATAAGCATAGTAGTTTGCATGAGTGTCGAGTCCAGCTTGATCAGGAAACTTACTCTCAGGCTGCTCAATCATATTCTGCTCCAGTAATAGTCGGAGTAGTGCAGGAACCCATTCCTTTTTGAAAGGATAGATCTTATTCTTATGCTTGGTCCAGTAATCATCCCCATTAAGGTTTGCGTACCCAGTTGTATGAGTGCTGCTGCTTTCCTGTCTGAGGCGTTGTCTGCATCTTTGTTGTGCCTACCCCTTTGGAGAGGTCCAAAGTTTGGGAGGCAGCCTTCTTCGGATCGCTTACGGTGACGGACGCACTAATTACCCCTTTCTGCTGATTGCCTCGGGTATTGATCTGAGAATTACCATTGCCCCGGTTGTTTCATGAGCTCGTAGAGTATTGACGTGACTAGCCATGGTGGAGTGACATGCTCTCTATGCAAACTAACTAAGAGATCTGCTCTGACATAGAGGTCGCATTGGAGGCCTCAACATGTATGGCAATCTCAGGTCGCATGTTTCGTACACAGGTCTCATGTTTCGTACACAGGTCTGGACTGCTTCCTTCTCAAACATAGGATTAGAGTGGTAAGCAGCTAAATCTCTCCATCTGACTATGAATTGATCCACAGGCTCATCTGGCTCTTGGGTTAAGGTGAGAAGCTCGATGGTTTGGACCTCTCTCTCGACCTCATAGAAGCGTTGATAGAACAATTGTTCCATCTCTTCCCAAGTGTGTACTGAACTTGGGGGAAGCCGAGCATACCACTGAAAGGCTGGGCCATCAAGAGTTTCAACGAACTGACGGAGGAAGAGTCTCCCATCAGCTGCTGTCTCTCAACATGCCACATGGAAATGCGTGACATACTGGTGTGAGGATGTTGTGCCATTGAACAGGGGAAGCTTCTCCTTTTGGTAATCTGTGAGGAACGGAACCTGATCAATGTAGGAGGGGTACGGCTTTTGGTAAAGCGTTGTCCCACGCATCCCCGAGATCTGTCTATTCTTTAAGCTGTGGGTTATCGTGGCGTCGATGTCTGCTTGTGGAAACATTCAAGGGGCAGAGCAATCTTGTGAGGCCAGCAGGGAAGTTTGCTTTGGAACTACATTTGTCGGGGGATGGGAATTTGCCTCATGATGGGGCGAATTAGCTGCGGATCGCATGCTTTCCATGCGGTCAATCTTCTCCATCATGGCTTGCACCATGTGTTCGAACCTGTCCATATGCTGACCATTTCTCTGGGGAGATCAGCCTCAAGCGCAGTTGAAGGCTTCCGAGCTTGGCGGGTACTGCACGGTAGATCGGTCGGCAAGGGTTCAACATGCCTCGACTAAACTCTAGTCTTATATGCCGGCCGCTTGTGGACCGGTTCTCGACGGTCTTGGGACCGTGGCTGCTGGGTCGTCAGGACATCTTCTACGATACTAACCACTGTACGGGATTCACGCACCTCTTCTTCAAGCTCAGTCATCTGAAGAGGGTAGAAGGGGTTCTTGTGAAGAGGGTCATCAGGGCTGACTGGCCTGCCAGTTTGAGTGGCTTTCTTAGTCAAGATTTGCAGAACTCTGTCGCGCTTGGCTTTGAGCCTTTGATGGACCTCACTCCAGAACTGCGATTGGGACTGCGGCTGACCGACTTCTCTTGCGTAAATAAGAGCCATCTCCATTAGGTGAAACAATGGGTGTGGACCAGGAACTGGGGTTAACCTAGGCTGAGGAGGACGAAGGACTTGATCTCCCATCAGGTCTTTGCCTCGAGCTCTCTTATGGGCTCCAGAGACATGACCGAGCTGATGGGGCTGGCTCAAGATGGCACTCTTGGGGAAGGTCTTCAAGCACCAGGGCTCTAGGAGCTTGCTTGAAAGAGAAGGGGCAAGCGGGGGAAGGATCGACTCATGATGGCACCTGAGTCGGGAGAGAGGAGCGGTCTGTGAAGGTGTTGCGCGTGCACCCTTTGAAGAAGGATCACAGGTGACTTAGGGGTCAGCCCGGGCTAGAACAGGTTGTCTAGCCTTAAGAGGCCGAGAGCTATGAGCAGGTGTCTGTAAGGAAATGCGTTGCCTCGAGCGGTGTATGAGAATGCGTTGCCCCGAGCTATGAGCAGGTGTAAGGGAATGCGTTGCCCCGAGCTACGAGCAGGTGTCTCTAAGGGAATCTCGTGTGCTCGGGTTGGCGCAGCAATGGCGTTGCCTCGAGTGGTGGGATGCACATGCATGATGTGTACAGAACCTGGCCCGAGGAGCCCTGATCCTAGACACCGACTTTAGGCAATATAGAGGTTTCCCTGAGGTGTGGCTCCAGTGGATGACCCACGAGCCTTAATGTGTGTGCGAGAGGTGGAGACCCCAAGGTATCTTCCTCGATGTGACGAGCCTCTAAGCATAGAGACTTGAGGTGGTGCAGGAATGTGGGAGGTGCCTTGTGGCGACCCATAAGAGCAACGACAACTTCCTTGCCTTTTGCAGAAAGGGAATGGGTAGCCTTTCAACGTACCTCGAAAATACGATCGGCAAGTGACTTACCGGTGGCGGGGTGCATGCTGTGAGTGGTAGCAGATGTGCTACCGATGCAAAGTGCTTTGGCGGGGTTCCACCAGAGCTAGAAGATGGGGAGTTAGGGACCTTTAAGTCCCTTCTCACACCTATCCAGGTCAAGACTTGGGAGCTAGACATTGGGTCTTTGCTCAGAAGGAAAGTTGGGAATGAAGTTCGAGGAACTTATTCCCGAGGGAAACTCACGAATGCAGGGATGAGAAAATCTCTGATCTGGATGAATGGGATAAGGAACCTAAAATCCATGTGAGTGCAATGTAGAAAAATAAAGGAGAGACTAGCCAAATAAGGACGATTCGACGATGGGGTAGTGTGTCCCCAGTGGAGTCGCAAAGCTGGTTAGATCTCTCGATCTCGCCCTTCGGGTCGGAATGACCTAGTGGCACGCGTCTCGGGTTTCAAGGGGAACCCAGGACTTGAGACCGTTCTCTTGGGAACCTTGTTAAGAAACAAGGGCAGGTACACCAATCGGGGAGAGAGGAATTTAATGTGAGGCGGGACACACCTCACCTAGGTTCATGACTCACTCAGGCTGAATTGCGTGGACGCCCTCTTAGATCATGACGAAAAGCCTCCCAGCCTTTCAACTGGTTTGAAATCGCCTCCTTTGACCTGTACTCTCATGTTTATGTGATCACACACACACATGGTTAATTTTACAAAACAAGTGGGCCAAGGGACCCCACTTTGTCTTTGGGCGAAGGCACACAGTTGTGCACTTTTGAAAGAAGAAAGGAAAGAAATGAGATGAAGATTGGGGTGATAAGAGAAGAAGGGAGAAATATAGTAGATGGAAGAGAAGAGAAGAAAGAGAAATTTAACCAAGTGGTTAAACTGACACAGTAGCTAGACCAGTATGGTGATTGACCTGGCGTGGTAGCAAGATAGGCACGATAACTCAAACCGGCACGGCGGCAATACTACTCGACGACAGTACCAACACCGACCAACCTGGCACGACGGTTAGCCTGTCATGGCAGCAAGATGGGCACGGTAACTCAAACTGACACGACGACAATACTGCTTGACAACGAGACTACCATGACAGTGCTAGACTTAGCCTGTCCCTTGGTTAAAGGAGAGAGGAGGGAGAAAGAAGAGAAAGAAGAAAGAAAGAGAGGAAAGAGAAGAGACGAGGGAGTAGGAGAAGAATCAGAAGAAAAGCAAAGAGAGAAAGAGAGAAAGGAGAAGAGATATAGAAGAAGAGAAAAGTAGAAGAGAAGAGAAGAGAGAAGAAGAAGAATATAAGAAGAGAAGAGAGAAAAAAAAGAAGAAAGAGAAGAGAGAAAGAAGAGAGAGAAGAGAAAGGAAAAGAAGAGAAGAAAAGAGGAGAGAGATCGAGGAAGAATAGAAGAAAAGAAGAGAAGAGAAAAGAAGAAGAGGAGAGACAAGAGAAGAAAGAAGAAGAGAAAGAAGAAAGAGAGAAGAGAAATAAGAGAGAAAAAGAAGAGTGGGAAGAAAGAAGAAAGAAGAAAGAGAAGAGAAGAAAGAGAAAAGAGAGAGGGAAGAAGAGAGAGAAAAGAGAAAAAGACAAGAAACATGGATGGCGATGGGGTTCCACCATCCATAACAGAGGAGAGAGAAAGGAGAAAGAAGCATGGACGGCGATGGGGTTCCACCGATTCGACAGAGGAGAGAGAAAGGGGGTAAGGGAGGAGGAACATGGATGATGATAGGCTCCACCATCCACGACAAGAAAAAGAGAGAAAAAGAGAACATAGATGGCGATGAGTCCCTTCGTCCATGATAGGAGAGAGAGGATAAGAGAGAACACGGACGACAATATGTTCTACCGTCCATGACAAGAGAGAGAGAATGAGAGTGAACATGGACAATGATAGGTTCCCCCATCCATAACAGGAGATAGAGAATGAAAGTGAACATGGAAGGCGATATGTTTCGTCGTCCATAACAGGAGAGAAAGAACGAAAGTGAATATGGATGGCGATAGGTTCGGCCGTCCATGACATGAGGAGGGAGACAGGAGAGAAAAAAAATGACACAGACGGCGATAGGTATCGCCGTACGTGTCAGAAGGGACTCAAACACGAATCTACTCGCTACTTGGGTAATGGCCCGGTTCAATGTCCTTGTTAGAGAATAGGGGAAGAAATGTTACACATGGCGATAAGCATCGTCGTGCACAACATGAGGAAAGAGGAACTTTGACAGAGGCTCGGCCCACCACTTGGGTTAAGGCTTGGCTCACTATGCATGTTCCAAGAGAAGAAGGAATCCATCTCGACGATGGGCACCGCCGTGTATGACTGGAGAGGAGAGAGAAAGAAAAGAACAAAAAG
>NW_006500104.1:2197619-2218276 GCF_000471905.2 Amborella trichopoda
CTCCTCCTCGTGTCGTCGTCCTCCGTCTCACTACCGTCCGTCGCGTTCTCTCTCTCTCTCTCTCTCTCTCTCTCTCTCTCTCTGCTCTATTGCCATTGTTCTTGTTATCCGTAAATTTCTCTCGCTAAATATTTCTGTACTTTTTCTCTCTAAATTTGTTTTTAGGTTGATAGATTGTACTTTCTCTTTGTAAATTTAGCTATCTTTCTTTTCAGTGCTCCTGCTACTCTCTCTCTTCTGAAACTTTTGTGTTCCTTCCCTTGCTTTTTATGGGTTTTTAGACGGAGAGAAAGAGCTGAAAGACCTGAATTTCGAGGATTTTCCTCTTGGGTTTTAGTTATTGGGTGGGTGAAGGAAGTGATGGAGGGGACAATTAGGAATGGGGCGAATTATGTGCCACTTTCTCCTATTTCTTTTATTGAGAGAGCAGGGATTGTTTACAGAGAGAATACTTCTGTTATATATGGGAGTCTGAGGTTCAATTGGGGTGAAACACTGGATCGATGTCGTAGGCTTGCTTCTGCACTCTCCGGGCTCGGTATTTCACAAGGAGCTGTTGTGAGTTCAACCCTTCTTTTATTTTATTTGCTTTATGATGGACTTTAGTGAATTGGGGCTGTTTTATAATTCTTTTTATATGTGGTAGATCGATAGAGAGATATTTATATTCCAAGCAAGCATGCCTATTCGCATTTTAGATTGTTTCTTCATAATAAAATTTGACAGTTGTTATCAAATTAGTATATTTGATTAGTTATGAAGCACGTTTACTGGAACTGTGATTGTTCTGATCTTTGAGATGCCTACAACTGATCAGGATCATGAAGTTGTGGATGTTTATAATATGGTGCTACATTTATGATACAGTGAACTATTAACAATCAGCAGCCTCCATGTTCCCTTCTTGTTTGGTTGTTGTTATCATGCCTGTGACTGAAAATTAGCCCATGATATTTAGATAACAACCCTTTTATTTAGCAAACCAAAAATGAAAAAATGAGAAAATGTGTTTTCATAGGGAAGTGGTTTGTTCTTTATTATGATGCCATCCATTTTCTTTAAGATAACAAATTTTTTATTTAGCAAAGCAAAAAAGAAAAAATTGGGCTACAGTTTTTTTCGTGGAGAAGTGATTTGGTTTGCGTTATTATGAAATAGATGTTTTGATGCTTTGCCCATGATCTTTAAGATAATTCTTATATGGGTGTGGTTTGTATAAGGTTGAGGCCTTAAACAATCAAAGAAAGGTATACATCTAAATAGTGTTGAAAGATAATCTTTTAGTGGCAAAAATCATTGTGATGGTCTGAAAATTTATTTTTATCTCTAATTGTAAAAGTTAAAGCTTCAAAAAAAGTGGAGATTGAGTAGATCTATAAACATTTGAAAATATTAAAAATTGATGGCTTAGATAATACATTACTAGATGCACTATTTCCCAGACGTAAAATCCATTTTTTTCTCGTCTATACATTTTAAGGTCGAGATGATCCATGTGAGGGTTTTTCAACATCGAAACAACCTCTTCTAGTGAATTTTTGAGGTGCGCCTAATTTGATTGTTTGGGGCCTCAACTTTATATAAACTTTTTCCTCTTATATTTAGCAAAGTTATTACACTCTGCATTCTTAATTTTGAATGGGGCTCTGCATTCTTAATTATTGCTTTGTTTTTTTCTTTTTTTCTTGTTGATATACATGTAAATTAATCTTTGTTATGATATCGCCATGCTTGCAAGGTATTTTTTTCTTGTTGATATACATGCAATGTAATCTTTGTTATGATAGCGCCATGCTTACAAGGTCCCCTTGGTTGAGTGATCTTCCCAAATAAATATTTTTTTAATGAACTTTTATGTTTAGGAAAATTTACAAGAAAATATAAGATGAGGAGGGGAGTTGTGGCATGGCAGTATGGCACAAAAGTGAATGATAAAGGAAGAACTCGATGTAATTTTTGTAACAAGGAAATAGGTGCTGGTATTTATCGCATAAAAGAACACCTCGCTTGGGTAATAAGTAGTATCACCTGTTGTAAAAAAGTGCCACCGATAATAAAACAACAAATGTTAAAATTAATTATGGATGAAAAGGAAAAAAAGTGCTGAGAGAAAGAGATACGAAGGAGGTAGGGAAGGAGTACGAAAGTCCAGTAGATGAGGATGAGGATCAAGAAGCAGAGTTCAAGGCGCAAATGGAACGAGCTAGGATTGTTAGCCTTTAAGAGCTGAATTATAGACAAATAGAAATTCAAGAGATGTATGGGAGAAGGGATGGTGCCTCCAATAGCCGTCAGCCTCAACAACCTGTAGTACTGGGTAGGGGAGGATGCGGGCCTTCATTGCTTAGGTCCACATCTAGTAGAATGAGACATAGTTTCTCTAGTCGCCCATCCTCATATAGTCAGCCATCTACTACTCAACGACATGAACCCATAGATGTGCCACCAATGAGCCACGATCCCTCTGGACTTGATTCCCACAAGCCACAATATTATCAAAAAAAAAAAATTTCCATCAGTAGGTATATTAATAAAAGAGGCGAGAAAGATGGTTAGCATGGTCTGGTATGCTAATGTGCTGCCATTTAATTCTGCGAGCTTAGACTTCTACCCACAGATTGTAGCTTCTATAGCTGAGGCAGGGCCGAGTGTTAGAGGTCCAACTGTGGATACGCTTGCCGGGCCATATTTAGAAGCTGTTGGTCATGATGTCGATAAACATATTACGCAGTTCAAGGTCTGTTGGCCAAGTACAAGAGTGACCATCATGACAGACGGTTCGAAGGACAAGTCCCATAGGCATCTTGTCAATTTTTTAATAAGTTGCCCTAGGGGCATTGTTTACCACTCTAGCATTGAGATATCAAGAAAGAAACATACTGGAAGACTGATATGCACACGCTTAGACAAAATTGTAGATGAGGTTAGGCCTGAAAATGCAGTCCAAATAGTGACTGATAATGCTGTGAACTACAGAAAAACAGGCTTGTTGCTAATGGAGGGAAGACTCAATCTTTGTTGGACTCCTTGTGTTGCCCATTGTATTAATTTGATACTTAAGAAATAGGGAAGCTGAAGAGGGTTAAAACTTGTATTTTGGAGTGCAAACTGATTACAAGATTCATATACAATCACATGTACCTCCATACTTTGATGAGGGAGCATTGCATGCGAGAGATTGTCAGGGAGTCCACTATTAGGTTCGCTACAACGGTCCTTACTATACAATCGATATTGGTCAACAAAGAAGGATTGACGTCAATGATACGCTCTAATGAATGGTAGACTGATAGGACAACAATGAGTCAACATGAATAGCAGGTTGAAACCATCCTTGTCGATCGGAGGTTCTGGGCTAGATGTAACCATATTGCTTCTATAACTGAACCTCTAGTGCGGGTGTTGAGGTCTATTAGCTTGTTCGCTTCATCTGTTTTATTTGAATTGCTTGATCCACATAAATCACTGTGATAATAATATATTTTTTATTTTTAATACATTTTAGAGTACATTTTAGAATTAGTTTTGGTTTTGTCTTAGCAGATTGCAGCCGTCTTCCATTATAATTATGAGACATGAATTTCACTTTGTTTTTTCAAGGTAGCTGCACTAGCCCCGAACATTCCAGCAATGTATGAGCTACACTTTGGAGTGCCAATGGCTGGTGCAATCTTATGTACCCTCAACATACGCCATGACGCTTCCATGCTGTCAATTCTCCTCAAGCATTCTGGTGCCAAGGTCATCTTTGTGGATTACCAATTCTTGGAACTCGCTCAGGAAGTTCTCATACTCATCTCCCAAACTTGTACACCCCCTCAACTCGTACTCATTTCTGAACTCCTCCAAAGCTCGGCACCCATCCTTTCAGCCCAATCTGAGTTCCCCAATTACGAAACTTTATTGAGGGAAGCGAACCCCAACTTTACAGTCATATGGCCAATTGATGAGTGCCTACCCATCTCCATAAACTACACCTCAGGCACTACATCAAGGCCCAAGGGGGTGGTTTATACTCACCGTGGAGCATTCCTCAATGCGCTTGTATCAGTGCTCATGGTGGAGATGGGCTTGATGCCAGTGTTCCTATGGACCGTGCCCATGTTCCATTGCAACGGGTGGTGCTTCACATGGGGGGTGGCGGCCCAAGGCGGGGCCAATGTGTGCATCCGGAACGTCACACCTGAGGTAATATTTGAGAGCATAGCTATGCATAAAGTAACCCACATGGGTGGCGCGCCCACAGTGCTCAACATGCTCATCCACACTCCACGGGAGCACCGTCGCACATTCCAACATAAGGCACACATCATTGTAGGGGCAGCTCCTCCGCCCACAAAGGTCCTCTTTGCAATCGAGGAAATGGGTTTTAGCCTCACTCATTCTTATGGGCTTACAGAGACCTATGGGCCCGCCACAGTGTGTGCATGGAAGCCAGACTGGGATGCCCTGCCCCTAGAGCAAAGGGCAAGACTTAAATCAAGACAAGGGTTGCACCACTTGGGGCTTGCAGAGGTTGATGTAAAGGACCCTGTTACTATGAAAAGCGTCCCTGCTGACGGAAAGAGCTTAGGGGAGGTGATGTTTAGGGGCAATACAATTATGAGTGGGTATTATAAGAATGGGAAAGCTACTCAGGAGGCTTTAGCTGGAGGGTGGTTTAGGAGCGGGGACCTGGGTGTTAGGCACCCTGATGGGTACATTGAGTTGAAGGATCGCTCCAAGGATATTATAATTTCAGGTGGAGAGAACATAAGCACCATAGAGGTGGAGTCAGTGCTCTATGCGCATAATTGTGTGTTCGAGGCAGCAGTGGTGGGCCGGCCAGATGAACACTGGGGTGAGACACCCTGTGCCTTTGTGAAGCTCAAGGAGGGGTTCGATGCCACGAAAGAGGAGATCATTGCCTACTGTCGTGAAAAGCTGCCACATTATATGGTGCCAAAGACTGTTGTCTTTGGGGATTTGCTGAAGACTTCAACTGGAAAAATTCAAAAGTTCGTTTTGAAGGAAAGAGCGAAGGCGATGGGAAGCCTCACACTGCAGAAAAAGAGCAAGCTCTGAATCTGATGGGTAAGCAATTGAATGGGAATTATGTGACGGTGAAGAATGTGAAAGACTTGGTATTGCTAGTAAATGTTAATAAAAGTAATCAGCGTTTTATATAAGGGTGCGGTTTGTATAGAGCCTCGGCTTCAAACAATCAAATTAAAGCCTTCTTTCAAATAGTGTCGAGAAATGTAGTTTCAATATTGAAAATATTTGTGATAGCCTTAAAATATATTTTCATCTTTATTTATAAAGTTTAAGGCTTCAAAAATAGTGTAGATTGATAGAGCTATGAAAACTTGAAAATTGATGGTCCAAAAATGTGTTACAAAATATACTATTTCCAAAACTTGAAATCTATTTTTTCTCTCATGTTCATGCTTTTTGATGTCGAGATGATCAATTTGAGGATATTTTAGCATCAAAACAACCTTTTCTAGTGAAATTTTTGAGGTAGGCTCAAATTTGATTGTTTAGAGCCTTGGCTCTATATAAACTTTTCCCTTTATATAATTATGATTATGGTTAGTTGGTCCCTCTTTCTTATTCTGGTACGTGTACACAAAAATGTCAGTACAGAAACTAGACAAACAAACGGCTATATATATGGGCTTTAGAGCATTTATGCAACCAGAAAGGGGTTAATTGATATTTCAATACGATTTTTCAGAGTTTTTTCGAAAAGTTATCTTAAAAAAATGTAATAGCACGATAACTCATTTTCTTAAAAATTCAACTTTTTTGGGATTATTTTTAAAAGGGTGTGGTTTGTAGTTGCAACCTTAGACAATCCAGTTAAGGTGCACTTTCAAATTTTATCTTAACACTTTCAAATTTTATCTTAACACGAAATTTTGATGTAAAATTTTTTTAAGATAATTTAAAATCTCTTTTCATCTCTAATCATAAAATTTTAAACTCCAAAGGGCCATACCCTGGTGCTGGTCTAGTAGGGTCTTGGGAGGGGTGGGTTGGAAATGGTTCTAATCTTTGGCTTATACACAAAGTGGTTGCTCTCAAAATTCGAACCCGCGCCCTGGCATTGGCTACCCGAGGCTTTTACCGTCACTTGGTGTGATGGTCCTTCTAAATTTTAAACTCCAAAAATGGTAAAAATCAAGTAGATCTATAAACATATGAAAATCTTGAAAATGGTCAATCTAGATAATGTGTTGCAAGATGTACCATTTTTGGGATTCGATTTTTTTTTTTTTTTTCATATTCATACGTCTCGATATCAAAATGATCAATTAAAGGGTTTTTCAATATTAAAACAACCTTTTTCAAAGGATTTTTTTTTGGGATTTTTTTTTTTTTCCATATTCATACATCTCGATGTCAAAATGATCAATTAAAGGGTTTTTCAACATTAAAACAACCGTTTTCAATAGATTTTTATGGTGCATCTTTAATTCTATATTTTAAGGTTGCAACCTTATATAATTTTTTTCTTTTTTAAAATTACACCTTTCAAAACTTAAATCGAAAAACTGGGGGTATTTCTAAAAAATAATTTTAAATAGAGTTTTGCTTGCACTCGGCAGCTAACTCAACATTGGCCCCTTGTAGGGGCCCGTTATTTCCACTTATTCACGAAAACAAAAAAAAGAATAAAGAAAAAATAAACGGCATGATTTTCTTGCTCTCCAAAATCGATTTTGGAGTGAAAGATAGGGCAGCTAAGGGGTTGGTTGATGTGAGTTTCCTCCTACAGAAACCTTCCAATTCCAAAACATTGGATGTACCCTCAGGAAACCGGTGTCTTACTTCTTTAGTATGCGCCCGTTTCCTCACAAAATAGCATTGGTGGAATGCTTTGTGAGAACCTGTTTCTACATGGGCCACTTACTTTCTCATAGCACCGGTGGAATGCTTTGTGAGAACCTGTTTCCGTTATGGGTCTTCACAGGCATAATAAGTCATGATGATCCCAAGACCATCACCAAATTTATTTAAAAATACATAATAAATAATTCAAGATAAAGTGATTTTAATATTAATTTACAATTCGTGAAATATTGTTGTTATGCTCAGCTTGTATATGTTCAATAATAAGCCCATCTTTTAAACTGTGCTATCAAATCTTAAAGTCTTTAATGGTATGAACCAAAAACCATCACAAGGGGCCCTATTTGAAATAACGTTCCATCTTAACCGTTGACACAATTGATGATTGGTAGAGGCTTGGCCTGCGAATGATGCTTGAACTAGCTTTGCTCCCTTGCATGAGTAAATTATCTCTTGACCCCGTCTTCTCTGTCCATTCAGGAGATAGGCTCTGGTATTACAATGGCTCCCCTACTCTTTGGCCTTTAGCTGTGAGATTTATGTGCTCCCTTTTTAGCGGCTTTACCACGTGCCATGATACAGGAGGCAGCATCTGCAATCTTTCCCTGTGGGTTTCGGCTCGTAAGGGGGTATCTGGCTAAGTATACTCATGAAAGTATTGGTTGTCATGAAAGTATTTCATACACCAGAGTGCATTAGACATTGTTGAGATGGACACTGAAGTATATCCAAAAGAAAGTGTGCATATCAAGGTTTTACCTTGGGCATATTTTAAAAGAAGGATTACTAGCAATAAAGACTTCTAGAGCACAAATGATTCCTGGAAGGTGAAGTTTCCCTAGTATCGAACTACTTTATTAAATTTATTAGTCTAAATCTTGCACTAAAGTGCCTGGTTTATCCTAAGAAATATTCTCAAGGTAAGCTTTAACTCTTTTCAAAAGTGAATTAAGGCAAGAGTTTAGGAGGTGCCAAATTCCACCTAAACAAGCAATATACTTTGTCAGTTGGGACCTCATGGGGTTTGCAAAAAACTTTTACCAATAAGCACTATTTTGAGATACAAGCAAAACATTCTGCTTTTCTGAAGACACGCTGATCATGGCCACAATCTTAAGGACCAAAATCTTTGAGGTTAGGGGGTTTGATGTCAAGGGCTTTGGCTGGGGGCATTTGATCCCCTGTGTTCCATATAAGACCTGGACAGCTTGGCCCATTTGCCCCGCACTCTGCCCCCAAAGGGCAGAAGGTTAGAAGTGATAGCCCGTTGGGGTGCCATGAAAGACACACTTGGTCCAGAAGTCTTTCTTGGTTCTATGGGGGTAAAAGCTCCTGTCGATACCAATTGAGAAAATGTGAGTAAGGTGACGATTAGCCCAGCTCATAGGCACATGAGCTAGAGAATGAGCAGGACAAGGATGACCAGGGGCTTTCACATTGTACGAGGTCAAGGGAGACTAGCAGTGCTACAATGTTGGAGACCTGCAGTGCTCGGACATGGGGGATCGATGGTGCTGGGATTGGTTCTGCTAGGTTGAGAAGACTGGTGAATGATGGTGCTATTAAATGGGGGCCCGACAGTGCAGTGTTGAGGGAGGGGATGACCAGTGGTGTATGGCTCTAGGGACTGGCGATGTGCATGGGGTTAGGCCTGCGGTGATGGACAAAGATGGACTAGCGCTGTTAGATCTAGGGGGACCGAAAGTACTAACTCTAAGGGCACCCGGGGTGGTAGAATATGGACCAGTGCTATGAATGGAGAGGATATGAAAATTGGGAACCGATGGTGCTGGGTGTTTAGGATGGCAGTAGAATGGGAAATGATGGCTAAACTATTGGTGGGCAAAGAAAGACCCGTGGCTAAGTCCCCGGGTGTGTTTGGGGGCCGCCAGTGCGTGTGTGGCGATTGGAGGCTAGGCCACCAGAGTGTGTATGTAGACTGCTGGCTAGGCCCCCAAAGCTTGTGTGTGGACGAGCAACTACACCGCAAGTGGGTTTCTACGACGGGTGATGGGGTGGCACACAGTGTTGGTGAGTATCATAATAGTGCCAGCAAGTATGTAACTCACACTACTGGTACTGCCTCCAAACACTGGGTGCAAGGACGTGGGAGCATGATGGCAAAATCAAGAAATAAAACCCGAGAGTTGAACCCATCTCTGCAAGTCAAGACATCCTAAAAAATAACAAAAAAAATATGAAAAAAAGACGGATCTAAACAAAAATGGGGTGAAGATTCCTCAATGGAGTCACCATACAAGTTGTGCCTGATAATATAAAAATGAAAGAAAAGAAACAAGAAAATAAAAATAAAATAACTTTGAAAAATATCATTAAGGTTTTTCGTAATTTTTTGGATATTGAAAATCTAAAATTAAGAGAACTTATTTTTAAAAATAGCACAGTTCTTACTTTTAGATTTTTGAATAAAATTAACGCAGTACTTTTTTTCTTTTAATTTTTAATATTTGAAAATTAGAAATTAACATGACATTTGAATTCTTATATATTCTTTTTGTAGTTTATTTTATAATACCAATATTTTGATATCTCATTTTGAGAAGCATAATATTTGAATTTTTACATACTTTTAGAATTTTTTTAACTATTACAGTTATTTATATAAAAACATGTGCGGAGCACGTGCATTTTGCTCATATTCTTATATAAGAAAGCCTTGATCCAATTGAGAAACAAAGACAAGCAAAGGGTACCCATCGTCATCCTATATCATTAGGTTCCAGTGGAGTGCCCTTCGCCAGATGACAAAACTACCCACATTTTTATTAACTTCCAAAGTCGAAATATGTCTTTTTTCATTAAAATATGATGATGGATGGGTGGCACAGGCCGGGCCACCCCTAACCCTAGCCCAGCTCTAGTCCTCATCAAGCCGGCCCAAAAAAAGTGCTAGCCCAAGCCCAAGCCTGGCCTTAACCCCATTAGGGCCGGGCCGAGCCACATAAACAAGAGAAAGATCAAAGAGAAAAAAGGGCCAGGCCGGACCAGATTGGCATGGCCCAAGCCCCAGCCAAGTCCTACCTCGGGCCATGGTTGCCGGGGCACATTTTATCGCCAAGCTGAAGTTTTTTAGGGCCGGATGGAGTCACCTAGCCCATTTCCACCGTGAGAAATTTTGTGATTTGGCTAGCAACCATGGCTTCCTCTTTTAATTTAGTTACAAACAATTACCACCATTTCCACCATTTTGACCAACTCCATTGAAGAATGGCACCATGATCCTTACCCCAACAGATGGCTTCCTCGTCCATACTCATCACTAACATTTACGCCATATCCACCATTGGAAGCATCTCCATTGAAGACGTAGAAAGATATTGTTCAAAGATGAAGACCCATAGCCTGATACTGCTCCCTGCAACATCGTTCTCCATGTTTTTCTCTGAAAGAGAAAGGTAAAGAGAACGAGAGAAGGAGGGTAGAGAGAAGGAGGGTAGAGAGAGGAGTGAGAAACTTTGAGTTGAGAAAGGAAGAGAGAAAATTAGTTAGATTTCATAGACAGAAAATGCCAAAAGCCATGAGACAGAAATTTGTAAGAGAGTAAGGAAGGCGAGTAGAGAGGAAGTCTATGCCATGAGAAAGAAACAAAGGCAGATTTTTTTTTTTTTTTGAAATGTAAAAATTTGAAGAAGTGACAACTGTGAGATTTGAACCCATGCCCTTTCGGACCAAAACAAAGGCATATGTTTTTTTGGATGAGAGAGGTAGAGCCGTCATCATCATTGTAAAAGCCTTTTTCCAACTAATTGAAGTTCGCTACACGAATCTTAAACCGTCGTTCTACTCTATTAAGAATCATATTTTTAATGAGGCCATAAAGGTGAGAGAAGTAAATCATGGGAGAGAAAAAGAGAAGACAGGATAGAGAATGCCGGTCACCAATTTTCCTCGTTGGATGTGTGGGTGCAATCTACACCATTCATTTTTGGACATTGTAGATCTCAAGGCCCGCATGGTACTAGGCATGGGCCTCGACGCACCAAAGACTTTTCCATATTTATAATACTAGTTGTAAATAAACAAATTTATCATAAAAACAATTTTAACAACTCATTAATCTATAGCATTAGTATAATTAATGAGAAAGATATTAATAATAACAATATGTTATTAATTACAGCGAAAATTACAAATAACCCTGAAAAGAGTAATGACACTATGAGACCCTCCCACACTCATGTGATCACCATTAAATTTTGACACAGATATCTAGAAAGTTAAGATATGGGTGTGGGACTTAGGTGAATGGGTTTATTGATAACTTTTCCAGAGATCTGTGTCAAAATTTAATGGTGATCCTTTGGGGTCCTACTCACATGGGTGTGGGATGGTCTCATAGTATCATTACTCCCCTAATAATAGATTTCATATGCAACTTACCCCAAACCAAACTTTTTTTTTCACTTTTTACCCCAAATTTAACTTTCTTGGTAAATACCTCCCCAAGTCATAAAAAGGTAATATGAAGACCAAAATACCCTCTGGAAAGCATGCGGTCTAGCACAAAATGGGGGAGGTTCGGCATTTTGCTTATGGAAAGCATGCGGTCCAGCATAAAATAGAGGTGGTCCGGCACTTTGGGCATACGGTCCAGCACAAAATTGGGGCAGTCCGACACTTTGCCTCTGGCCTGCGGTCCGGCATTTTAGGCATACAGTTCGGCACAAAATGGTGATGGTCTGGCACTTTGGGCTTCTGGAAAGCATGTAGTCCGACAAGAAATAGGGGAGATCCGACACAAAATAGGGACAGTCCGGCACTATGGCCATTTTTGTCACAAAAATATGACTTTTTTTACTAGGGGGTGTTTGCTAGAAAAGCTCACTTTGGGGTAAAAATTGCTTAAAAAACTTCATTGGGAGTAGGTTGTCTAGAAAGTCTAAGAGTTTTTTGTAATTTGTCCTTAATTATAATTAATTTATTACACCGAGACAATATGAAGCAAATCAATTAACCGTTGTGTTTTTACAACAATTGTACACTTATTTGTTAATCTTATGAAATTACCTGCTATTACAATTCACGATAAAATAGATATTAATAACATGGAAAACTAATAGCATAACAATTATCCAACTTAAAGGTCGGTCAATATGGACTTCCATAGAAACAAAAGTCATACGATAATAAAGTCAATTATTTATACTTGTTCTCCAAGAATAAGGCGGTACAATTTCATGGATTACACGTGTCAATCACAAAAAAAAACGAATATTT
This sequence comes from Amborella trichopoda, assembly GCF_000471905.2. The sequence continues at coordinate 2,209,695 of NW_006500104.1, forward strand.
CGAAGACCACATTAATCAATCTCATCATAGATAATTAATGAGATGTATATATTAATATCATAATAATAGATAATTTTGTTTATTAGTTTAAATAACTGATTCAAAAATGAGAATTACCTAATAAAATATTTGGGTATCCAATCAATCAGTGATTGTGTCCAGTGATTTAAAAAACGGATCGGTGTCCTAGATCGGACACCCCAAAAACCCATCCAGATCGGTGAATTGCCGATTCAAATCGGGAATCGGTTGGATTCAGCCTTAAAAAAATTCAAAAAAAGTATTAAAATTCATTATAAATGTTGTTTTTTAGGAATCCAATAAGAAATAGGGGTACTCCATTAAGAACTTTCATTTTTTGCATCAATATACGAATATTGAGATGTTCTTTCCCTGTATGAACTACTGTTAACTATTAAATTTACATCATACAAAAGGAGACGTATAGAATTATCATGGATGAAGTATATCATCGTACATGGACTACAATAAAGCATATAATTCATAAAACACGACCTAATAATAAAATGAAAAACGATGTCGTTCTTCATCTTGGTCATGTTGGTATAGTCATTCACATGCCACTACATGTAGACCCGCCACAAATCTTCATTTTGACATGCATGAATTAATTCCTACTGGCAAAAAATATTTATTTATACAACATTATACATGAAAAGAGTATGTATAAGCCAAATTTAGAATAAAAAAAAACTTTACAATGATATAATATCAAAAAAAAAATTACAATGATATAGTCATCCACAATGCCACCACATGTAGACTTGCCACATATAATATTTACAATAGTATAGTCATTCACAATGCCTGTACATGTATCAAGATAATATAATTATAAAGTATTATATCAAGAATGGATTAGAGCAGTCAGCAGAGGTTTGGGTGTGGCTAGGGTTTTGTTGGCGATGGCTAGGGTTTGGCTTGACGGTGGGTTTTGGGGATGATGAAATGATTTAAAAGTTAGGTAGAGGGAGAACTGGTCATGTGGAGCTTGCAAGTTTTTGAGGCGAACAACCATGTGAGTCGATTTCTACCTGAAAGATGCAAAACCAAGGTATTCTCTCTCTTGTCTTTGTTTTGAGTGGTTTCACAATAGATTGATGACTACTACAATGGGTGTTTTGGGGGAGGATTGTGGTAGGTCTACTTTACCTACGGTGGTACGAGTTGAGAAATCAGAATGGAACCAGCTTAATATTAAGCCCGAGTTCTTTGTGTCAGGTTCCTTTTCTCTTCCTATCTCTCGTTTTTTCGGTCTCTCTGACTGGGCTCAAAGGGGATGGAATCTTTCTTTTCGTCCCGATGTTAAGGTTATTAGAGAGAATAAAATTGTTGTTAAACTTCGTTCCAAGGATGACGTTAGTAGAACTCTTCAAAATCGTTTTTGTAGAATCCAGGGTAGTCTTCTTTCGTTGGATTTATGGAAGCCAGCTGACCATGGTTCCTTTATTCAGAAAGAGATTGTTTAGCTTCGTCTTTGTGGCATTCCTCTGCATGGTTGGAACCTGGCCATCAATAAAAGGATTATGGGAACCTCGAGATCCTATTTGGACATGGACTGAGATTCCTTTCTGAATCCAATTTGTAATGGGGTTTTTGTTAAAATGATCCTAGCTAAAGGTTTCCATTTACCTGAGAATATTTGTCTTTCTATTGGAGATGACTTCTTCAGTATTCAGGTTTTCTATGAGTCTTTGTCAAAGGGGGTGGAGGCTTCTGGTAGAACTGCTGGTGGACATTCTTGGACGGCCAAGAAGTTGCTGGAGAAGGTGAAAAGGCCGGCCAATTTTTCGAGTAGATTTAATTCGAAGCGCCGGCACTCCGAGAAATTTGAATTTCAAAATTATGTAACTCCCAAAATTTCAAAACGATAGATTCCAGTGGAAAGGTTTCCAGATTTTATTGCGGGTTTTTCTAATTCTATTAGTAACTCTCAAAAATTTATCGAGGGAGGGAATGATGGCGTGATGATAAATTTAGAAGTTGGAACTTCGGATGCGGTTACTAAAGTCAAGAAGGACTGGATCTTGGATGATCTTTCGCGGGAACATTTGTTGAAATCATCTCGTTGCCAGCTGGTGGTCGTGCAAATCCACCTCACTCTAAGTTTTGCACGAGCGAAAAAAGTGATAGAATGACGAAGGCTTTTGATTCTGAGATTTCTGCGCAAAGGGAAAAGATTACCTCAACAATCGATCCTTGGGAAGGATTTCCCCGTACAGGTGGCAACCTTATCTTTTGGTGCAACTAGGGTGCTGCTGGAGGAGAAGATTGAGTTGCCATTTTTTCCCCGATGACTTCTCTAGTGTTCCTTCTTATTCATTGGAAAAAAGTGGGACAAGCTTGGTGCCTCTTGCTTGTGATTGTCTTCCTTAATTTGAAGATGCATCCTCTGGTTTTTCGTTCGGCTGCTGCTAAGAGTAAGATGAAAAGTCGGTCTCATTTTGACCCTTTGTTAATTGATCATTTGGCCATAGTGATGGTTGATCCTAAGGAGCCTCAGTTACTTTTGGAAGGTGAAGCTGCCTCCATCCAAGTGGAGGAGTTGGTTCCTATACCTCAGTTACTTTTGGAGGGTGAAGCTACTGTCATCCCGGAGGAGGAGATGCTTCCTATTCCTTTGGAGATGCCCTTGGTGGTGCCCCTGCGGTGCTAGCTTTGGATGTTAATGATGAGTTTCAGGAGGAGGACGTGGTTCCTGATCCTTTGGAGATGCCGTTGGTGGTGTCCCCTACAACGCAACCTTTGGATTTTAATCCCTCGATTGCATACGACACTCCTCTGTCCATTCAGCACATGCTGATGATTAGTCGTTAGTTCAAAAAATAATAATTGACATGGGCATGGAGGAGATTCCTTTGGCTGTGGTGATGGAGGAGATAAGAAAGCATCGAAAGGCAAAGTGTGTGATGGTAGATAAGTTGGAGCAAAAGGTAACTCAGGGTCTCTCAGAGAATGTTGTAGTTGGTGCCCTAGTGTTGTTAGAGATTATAAAGTTAATGGGTTTTGGAGTTAGGTGGAGGAGCTGGATTTATGGTTGCCTCTCTTCAGCCCTTTTCTCCGTACTCTTCAAAAGAAGTCCCATTGGCTTTTTCAATGCTTCTAGAGGCCTCCGCCAAGGTGATCCACTTTCTCTATTCTTATTTATCATTTATGCAGAATGTTTTAGCTTAATGTTGGTTAGGGTGGAAATGGTGGGAGCCTTTACGGGGTTCAAGATTGCAAATTCTAATATTACGGTCTCCCACTTACAATATGCTAATGACACACTTATTTTTTGTGATGCAAAGGCGCTGCAGTTGGGTAATATTGCAAGATTTCTTGAAATTTGCGAAGTGACTTTGAGGGATCAGAGTTAATTTTCATAAGTCATCTCTGGTGGGAATAAATTGTGCAAATTCTTTGGTGAATAACCTGGCTATTGTTATGGGGTGCAAAGTTGGTTCTTTCCCAATCACTTATTTGGGCTTGCCAACTTCATACTCAAAATTTTTAATTGCGGTTTTGGATAAGATTATTGAGAGGGTGCAATTTAAACTTGATCTGTGGAAGCATTTATCTCTGGGGGCTAAGGTTACACTTTTAAGATCATGTTTGGCCAACCTTCTTGTGTACCAAATGTCGGTGATTCAAATTTCGGCTTTGGTAAGGAAAAGAATTGAAATAATGATGAGAGATTTTCTGTGGGGTAACGTATGAGAATAGAAAATTCCATTTGTTAAGATGTGATAGAGTCTATACCCCCTAGCGTGAAGGTGGATTGGGTATTCAGAATATTAAAATGTTTAACCAAGCTCTTTTGTGTAAATGGTGGTGGCGCAGTATACACTTGAAAGATCATCTTTGGTATCAAGTTTTGATTGCTAAATATGGGATGGATTGTTATGAGTTATGGCCAGGTGGTTATGAGTTATGGCCAGGTGGCAGTAGAGGTAAGGAGACATCTTATATGGTTTGGGGATTTTCCTCTTAAATCTGCTTTTCCTTATTTATTCTATATGTTTTCTAACCGAAATATTTTGATTTGTGAAGCAGTGGAAAGGAGAGGCCATCAATATTTATGGAATATATCTCTCAGATATAAGCATCTAAATCATGTGCTTTTATCCCAGTGGTGTTCGCTGATGGAACTTTTGGACAAAGTGTATATTTCACAAGATGCATATGATATGTTAGTATAGGAGATTGAAAGTGATGGTAATTTCTCAGTAAAATCTTGCTATAATTTGTTTTTTCATGATCGATGGAGATGGTCCTGCCCTAATATTGCCCAGATTTGGAAATGGCCAATACCCCATAAGGCTCAAGTATTTATTTGGCTGGTTGCGCAAGACAAAATATTGACAATTGATAATTTTCAAAAAAGGGATAAGATTTTGCCAAACATTTGTTTACTTTATAAACAAGACGGGAATCAGTAGCTCACCTTTTGATCCAGTGATCCTTTACTTCAAGAATTTGGCATTGGATGATGGACCTGGTAGGAGTCTCCCTAGTATTACCTCTTAATTTGCTTGATTTTGTTACACAATTTACGTTCCTCTTTTTGCCTAAAGTTGGTGGTACGATATGGAAAATTGCAAAAGGGGTCATTCTATGGGAAGTTTGGAAGGAGAGAAATAGGAGAACTTTTGAGGATTATGCTTTGCCGTTTGACAAGTTACTTCATTTAATCAAACTTTCTATATGGTCAAATCTCTCGTGGTCAAGGAGGGTTGGGGGATCTCAAAAGTTGATGTTATGGTCAATCTTTCTAATCTATTTTCTCTTGATTTGAGTAGATGCCGGCCTAAGGGATTGTGGTTTGCTCCACCTATAGGGTGTCTGAAGCTAAATTTTTATGGGAGCTCCTTTGGGAAACCGGGTCCAGCTGGAATTGGTGGTGTTTTTCGTGATTGCTTTGGAAATATTGTTTTATCCTATGTAGGACCAATTGGTATTGCTGTAGCTAATTTTACGGAATTAAGTGCCTTGCTACGGGGTGTACATATTTTCATTGAAAGGAGGTTGGGGAGTATTTGTTTAATTGAAGGAGACTCTCTGAATGCTATCAAGTGGTGCAAGAAAGAGCAGAAAATACCTTGGGAACTTGGATGCTTTTGCATCTATATCTATATCTGTATCTGTATCTTTTTTCCATGTCTGCCGTGAAGCTAATGGTGTTGCTAATACATTAGCTAAGATTGGTGCCTCTCTTGGCTCTTTTACTGTTTCTGACGATGTAATTTCATTTTAAGTCATCAATAAAATTTTTGAATGTTGGTCAATAAAAAAGTATATATTCAGAATATACATACATTTTATGTATCAACATATATGTTTTTGCAATAAAATTTAACAAGAAAATTGAAAAATACAATTTAATTTCTCATGATAATCAAAACTTGGTCACGATTTTTCAGAATATCACAATTTTTCAAAAAAATTGAAACACACCAACAATCACGATTTTTCAAAAAATGATCACCAAAATTTACACAAATAACAACAATAATTGTCTAAATAACACTGTTATCCTCAAAACCCCTCTGAAATCATTCAAAATGATGCCCTAATTCAGCTGAAAATTTCAATTTGGCGGATTTTTTAACTCTTTTTCTTAAAACGCAGCCACAACCCTATTTCTTAAAAAATTGGGCAATAAAAATTGGTTAATCCCACACAAATTGCACCCAAAATTATATGAAGAACAATATTACCTTAAAAAATCCTCTAAAATAATTTATAATGGTGCTTTAATTTGTCTAAAATTTATAAGTTGGCAGAAAAAAAAAAAAAAAAGCCCTAACTATTCTTAGAAAACCGTGACTCAAAATAAAAAATCCACCACAAATTTACCAAAAAAGAGAAAATGAGATACAATTTATGGTCAATAACATTATAAAGAACCAAATGATATGAAGAAATTATTTACTAAAAATCAATTGGAATTGATTAAATAGCGGAAAAAAAAGAAGCTCTCACCTGTTCTTCTAAAACCGTGACTTCAAATCCAAATTTGACTTGTAATCGACCAAAATAAGCGAAAATGATATATAATTTCTGCTCAATAACAGTATCAACAGTAAGAACCATCTGATTTGATAAAAAATAGTGCCCTATTTCATCTGTAATCTAAAAAATGGGGGAAAACCTAAAATCAGTCGTGTTCTTCACAAAACCGTAAATTTCTTATCTAAATTCGAACTTTCAATTCGATTATAATGCTTAATAAGGCTAAAAAGTGATATTCAGAGCCTGCAAGATCCAATAATCGATCAAAAAAAATCCTAAATGTGATGATTTTTCAGGCTTTACACTACTCATCGAGTCTTGAACAATGACTCGGGCGGTTCACTGTAGAGAATCGCCTGTTCTTATCTAGAACCGAGCGACTCAGCATGTTTCACTGGAATCGACATGGGGTGACCTGGGCAAGTCCGTTGCGACTTGTCATTTTTTAAAACACTGATTGTGTCTAGTAATCACATACTTATCTATACTTATATGATTCACTTAAAGTAAAACAAATGATAATTATTTATGCGACACAATTATAAAATAACAATTATATAACATTATTCATCAGTCAAAGAAATAATACTATGGTATTAAATTAAAGAAAATTTCTCTGTACACCCTGTTTTGATAAATCATTTCTAATGTTTCAAAACCTTACTGAAGGTATAAGGATTCAAACGATTGTATCTTCCAACCCCTGACTTAAATAAACTTATTTGGCCACACATTCTTGACCCAAACATAATGTTAAGTGTCATTTAGATGTCTCCCTTCTATCTAAACCCCTCTCTCTCTTAAACATCTTTGACATCTAGAATCCACCCGGCATAAGTTTTGAGCTAAGGCAGATATTGCGGTGGTCAGCTCTAATATAGACCAATTCCCTTAGCAACACGCAATCATAGTCTTGGCCTAGGTTAAAATTGGAATGACTCAAACCTTTTTATGTGGTTTAACAAAGCAGCCATTTTATTACACGGTAAGAAAGCCCCCTAAGGTTCATATCAATAGTAAAACCATCACAATACAATTGTCCTGCTGCTTGGTCAAACTTTTGGCACTTCGGACCACCCTTTATTTCGATGACTCCATCTATGAAGTGCAGTACACTCACCCTATATTTCAATGACTTCAAAAGGAGAAAAAAGGAGAGGAAGTATAACCCTTTGCATCAACCTATTTTTGAGGGGGATAAGTTTTGGATATCTATCCTACATATGTTAGACCACAATTAATTGGTTGGATCAAAGATATGAGTATTATGCTAGATGGGAAAGGGTTAGATCTCATGGGAAACATATGAGTACAATGGGAATGAATGTAGGGTATGGGGTTGGCAATGGGTCAAGTAGTCTGGCCCAGTAGGTCCAACTATGAAAAATTAGGGATTGGGCCATAAAATATAGCCCAAAAGCTGGGCAAGGCCTGGGCTTGAGCCTCTTTGGATCGGTCTGGGGGTCCAACTATGAAAAATTAGGGATTGGGCCATAAAATATAGCCCAAAAGCTGGGCTAGGTCTGGGCTAGGGCCTCTTTGGATTGGTCCGGGCTAGACTGGGCCCAGATCAGAGATCCGGCTTTGACCAGTACTTCTAGGTATTGCTCATGCAAGTATCTTTCATTCCTTGTTTCTTAATTCCTCCATCAAAATTGATTTCCTTTCCTTTTTCCGTTTTTATGGTTTAAAAGATGTTGATACTCTCTCTCTTATTTTTTTTGTGGGTATTGCTATTTTTTCCTTTTTTGGGTACTACTCGTATAAAAGTGTCTCATTTCCCATTATTTTAATTCCTTCATCAAAATAGCTCTGTCTTTCCCTTTTTTTTTTCTTTAGTTTAAAAAATGGTTTGACAGAATAAAATTGCGAAATTTGTGGGTATTACTCTTATAAATATCTTTCAAATCTGTCAATTCCTCCATCAAAATTGCTTTCAATTCTTTTTCCTTTTTTTTTCTTTTTTTTTCGGTTTAAAAATGTTTGGTAGTCTCTCTTTCCTATTTTTGTGGGTATTGTTATTTTTTCCTAAAATATTTTGGGCACCAGTCTTTTAAAAGAAATGATATCATGCAACCGTTGTATGGTAATATGATGCAACAAGGTTAAAAAACCATTTTATGCCCATTTGTTTGATTCAAATTTTGAAATATATACTCTTTTCATTCTAATGAACAATCACAAAAAAGGAAAAAATTGGTTTTCTAGAAGTGTCGTTGCATTATACTTTGATACAACTGTTGCATTGCATCATTGCTCGTCTTTTAAATGTCTTTGTTTTGTATTTCATTATTTCGTTATTCATAATAGTTTTTTCTTTCATTTTTCCTTTTTGGATTAGAAAATAGTTTAATAGAATAAACAACTAAGATTATGGACGATGGAGTTTTGTTAATGAACTTTTACGTTCCTTGGGTATTTACTTTCTTATTTTTTTTTTTTTAGAAAAAAGAAAAACTCCAATCTATGACTTTCAATTATGTAGGTATCCTCGCTCTCTCTCTCTCCACCAAGACACATAGCGTTAGACGCATGGGTAAGATAAATCATTGAATAATTTCCTTTGA
>NW_006500104.1:2218296-2233964 GCF_000471905.2 Amborella trichopoda
CCTTGCCTCCCACGACTAAGAAGAAAAGAAAATGCCACATTCCACACTTTTTTACTTAGTAAAAGGGAAGAAATAGCGGTCCTCTTAATAAATCTATTTTTGTAGATGGATTTTAAGTACTTAATTTTTAAAGTACATGTAATCATTAACATGGAGATCATGAATATGAATAAATAAATAAATTTAAAAACTTAAAATAGTAAAAAAAAATTTGAACCTTAGTTTTCATTGTTTTTGGATAAAACACTTCCTTGCATCCATTTTTAAGATGAATGCTTTACAATTTCTGGATTGTATTTGTAGAAATGCGGTTCAATTCGCATGGAACAATTTTCCAAAATATAGTAAAGTCATTGGGGCTCTAAGCATAATAGTGATGACATTGATGCATATCCTTGGATGAATCATGGTCACTTAAATAAAGAGAGAAACACTTGATTGGAACAACACCAGCACAAAAACTTCATAGTTCAACCAATATCATACTAATAATGAGAATTTTAACATCCCAAACTTAGCCCCTACACCACAAAAGAAAAAACTTAAGGAAAAGTGTACCATAAAAATTTAAAAAAGGGGAAGTATATAATACGAGTATGCGACTATTTACCATCGTCACAAATAGGTGAAAAACACGGGTGTCAATTTTGAAATCGAGCGCACTTGGGTATATGCATTACATTGGGATCATAGTTCAAAAGAAAATTTTATAAACTCTATGAAACAACTAATTTTTCATATTCTTGTTGAACATAATAGTATACAATCCTAAAAGAAAATCAATATCTTCTCCCAAAATACACTAAAAAGGGGAAATTATCAAAATATACCCTTTTTTTAAATATTTTTAGAAATAAATTCCAGATTTTTCAAAACTTCAACCGTACCTCTTTTCTCCATTATTTGTAATTTTTACAAAAATACCCTTCATGTTAGTTTTAGATCAGTGAAGGCATCAGGGTCGACCCAAAACCGTGACGATAGTGGAGAAAAAGACTATGATGTTATTAAAGTTCTAGTATGCTCATAACCATTGCGGTAGTGTTTAAAATACCGTGATGGTCAAGGGAGGCATCACGGTATTTCAAAGGCAATGATGTAAAAGGTGGTGTATAATCGTGATAACCCAATCACTGCTTTTGAGCAAATCGAGATATCTAGAATCCCACTAGATGTGGTGAGCACTACACCACAATGATTTCAACACTCAAATAACATGCCCAAGATGCAATAACAAGTGCAATATAATTGGAAAAAATATAAAAACAATAAAACAAATAATATGGGAAATCATCAAAGCACAAAAATGAAAGTAGAGAGGGGCACACACATATACATGGTTTACCCAAGATGGGCTATATCCACGCACAAAATGACAAAGATGCACTCACTATCAAGATGAAAACGTACAAGATTGGGATTATGTAGACTTACCTCATATATTCTCAAGGAAAGCTTAAACAAAAGAACTTCTTACCACAAAACCACCTACAATTGACTACTTTTTTCGACTCACCAATGCCGTGAAGAAATGCCGACAAAACCGGCCTAAGATGAGCCCCAAATAGTGGTGCTAGGGTTTTGTTGCAAAACCCCCAATTTCCAACCCTAAGCTTCTCCCTCTACAAGTTCCCTTTCTCCCTCACTTGCCCACTATGTTTCTCTCTCTATCAAACCCCTTTTAAGAGCCTCCACTAAAAAAGTATATTTTTAAGGACAAAATTACATTTTAACAAGAGGGAGAATACCATAGGGCCATAGGGTGTGATCTTTGCATCACATCCCAACAATCTCCACCGTAATGCAAAATCACATCCTTGTCTTGCCAAACCATCACTTCTTTCCTTTCTTGAGACCTAGAGAAGTTAGACTCCATTTCAACTTCTCTACTTGGATGAGCTTCGCAAGCATATCTGCAAGGTTGTCTTCGGTCTTGATCTTGATCAATTGAATTCTTCCATCTTCAATAACTTACCGGATATAGTGATATTGAACCACTATATGCCTTGACCTCTTGTGGTGAACCTGGTTCTTGGCCAAATGGATATCACTCATATTGTCACAAAATAGTTAAATGGGCTTGCACATAATGCCCATCGCACCTATCAACACTTGAAGCCACACAACTTCTTTTGATGACTCCGTTGCCGCCATGTACTCGGTTTCGGTAGTTGACAATGTTATCGCGTCTTAGAGCCATAGCACCCAACTAACCGGTGCATTTGCAACCAAAAAACAAATGCGGTAGTCGACTTACCTCTGTGACGATCACTAACAAAATTTGTATCCACAAAACCTTGTATTGGAATTGAGCCCTTGCCCAATGTGATTGCATAACTAACTTTACCTCTTAAGTATTAAAGCACCTATTTTGTTGCTTCCCAATGAACATTTATGGGGTTTACCATAAACCGACTTAGAACACCAACCGTATGCGATATTCAGTCTTGTACATACCATGGTAAACATTAAACTTCCAATCGCATTTGCATAAGGAACCTTAGCCATGTTTCTTATTTCTTCTTCCATCTTCGGACTTTTGCATTGAAGACAATTTGAAATGAGGCGCTAGGGGTGTCTTCACCGGTTTTGCATCTTTCGTGCTAAAATTTTCAAGCACCCTTTCTATGTAACCCTTTTAAGATAATGACAAAATTCCATTTTGTCTATCCCTTTCAATTTCAATCCTAAGGATTTGCCTTATCAACCCGAGATCCTTCATCTCAAATCTTTTGCTCAAAGAAGTCTTGAGCTCATCAATTGTTGCCTTGTTTTACACACCAAAAGCATGTCATCCACATATAAGACTAAAATCAAGTATGTATCATCATCAAAGAACTTTAAATAGATGCAATGGTCATACTTACTTCTTGAGTACCCAAGGCTCATCATGAACATATCAAATGTTTTATACCATTGTCTTGATGCCTTCTTGAGCGTACACAATGACTTTTTCAATTTACACACAAGTCCTTCTTTGCCCTTTTTTATGAAGTCTTCCGGTTGTTGCATGTACACTTCATCTTCAAGTTCTCCATGAAAAAAAGTCATATTCACATCTGTTTGCTCAAACTTTAAATCATGCACAACAACTAACCCAAGCGCCAAGTGAATTAAGACCAACTTGACTACCGATGCAAAAATTTCATCAAAGTCATTGCTTTGTTTTTACGAAAAAACGTTCGCCACCAATCTTGCCCAATATCTTTTAGGCTTGCCATCGAGCCCCTTCTTTATCTTAAACACACATTTACAACCAACGGCCTTTCTACCTTTTGGTAGCTCCACCAAATCCCAAGTCTTGTTTTTTTAAGGGCCAATATCTCATCTTCCATAACTCTTTTCCAATGCTTGGTACCATTGCTATCAATGACTTCAAGGAATGATGTTGGCTCTTCATTTTCGGCTATCAAAGTATGCAAAATATTTGGATCCACATAATCTTTGTGCCACCCGAGTGTACGAGTTTCTCTAATTGAGTGCCTATGTGCCAAAGGTACAACTTAATCATGAAAGCCATTTGGTTCTTCATCTTGGCTTCCTAGTTCTTCATGCTCTTCACCATGATCAATGGGTATATTCTTGTAATGTATAGTTACACTTGGTGGAAGTATTTTGGGGTTGCTTTTAAATTCTTGGCTCTCTTGTTGCACTTCTTGACTATTGTCCTTCATCATCATCCATTTTGCTAATGCATTGGATTCATCAAAATGCACATCACGGCTAGTAGTTATTTTTTAGGTACTTGGATCCCATAATCGGTACCCCTTCACACCCTTGCTATAACCCACAAAAATCTTCTTTGACCTTGGATCCAATTTGTACCTTTGGCAACTTGGAATAAGTACATATGCATCACAACCAAAAAATTTTAAATCAGAGTAGTTACTTGGAGTTCCATACCATATCTCATTAGGAGTTTTGCTTCTCAATGCTATCGAAGGTGATCGGTTGATAAGATAACAAGCCATTGATATTGCTGATCGGGGCCTGATTTCATTTGGTCGTTACGCGTGGTGGTGTGAGGAGAGGAAATCCTCTCTCAAACAACCGCAGACCGCACGCTTATGGGTGCGCTAATGCGAGCTCTACTGTGTATGGATAAGAACCAACGAAGAGAGAGATTTTATGACGGGGATACATTCGGACACTTACCTCGCCGTTTGGTGTTCGGGGACACACCCGAGCAATTCGCCCTCTTAGAACAATAAAGAAACCCTATGGCTGTCTGCCAGTGCAGTTTGGACAGAGACTCTCTTCAGGCTTTCGACAAGTCGCTTCTTTCTCTCTGGTACTTAAATTGCGATGCGGGTTCGATTATCCTCCTCTGTGGTGATCCTCTCAAATATGGTTGATTGGCAAAAGGAAAGAGTGTGGAGGAAGGACGACAAGAATCTTCCTCTCCACGCAAGCGTTGGGCATCCGAGTACTTGAGGCAACCGAAGAGTTAGATCCGTCTTGGCTACCAGCTCAATAGGACTCCTCTTGAGTGACTAAGAGAGAGTGCGTAGGTGTCTCTCGACTCAACTTGACTGTACAAGAGGAAGTTAGAGCAGTGGTTCGACGGTTAGAACTCTTGGGTTTGCTCAAGCCTGCGTGCTTGTCGCAGACATGGGTTACCGTGCGAGGCAGGTAACTATTAGAGAGGAAAAGAGAGAGGGCATGGGGTGTAGTGTAGGCTAGCCTAGGAAAAAGAGACAATGAGACCGCACACTCAGGGGTATTTCCTCTCTCTAAATTTTTTCTCTCTCCTCTCGGCGGGATTAAAGGTTAGAAGCAAAAGACGAGTGAAAACAAGTGTGATGCCTCTATTTTGGTAGTGAATAATCCACCATTTTACAATTAACCTAAGCTTGTTTATATAGAGAACTCACCAAACAGGGGTGAATACTAAAAAACTAAGCTTAATTAAAATTAAAAGAAATTAGAACAAAATCCCAAAATAAGGTACAATGACCAAAACGCCCCTAAACCATTTTGTGCTAATGACAAAACTATCCCACTATGAGGGGCCTCCCGCCATTGCCAGATCTTTGAAGCTTTTCTGAAAACTTGTAGAAATGGTTCAGACGATCTGCCAGTATATCTTCGATGTTCGTTTGATTCTGGACATTTTGATGCCCATTACTTGTGTTGAGGCAAACTTTTTCCGAAGGATGAAAGTTCGGCTAGATTTGTGAACTTTGGTCGCCAATACTATTCGATCTGTGATGTTCTGAGTCTTTACTTTGTTTACGAGTGAAGGAGGATATTTTACACCAAGTTTGGTATGTTTTTGTCTTTATTTACAGTATTTTCGAATTTGGGAGGTCACCGGAAAAAGGGTTTCCGGCAACCGGGCAATCTTGCTTTTTTGTAACATTCGGATTTGTGCTTATTTGGCCTTACATTAAGTACAACAGTTATATCAATTTTCACCCCTTCACGAGATGTCGCATTGAACTTGGTTTTGCGATGATCTGATGCGCAGATCTCGAGTTTGCTTCACGAGGTTCGATATGTCATCCTCTTGAAACCCTGATTTTCCTGGTTTCGTGCTCATCTTCATTCTAGGAAAGGTTTGACTTGTGGGTCGCGTCATGGTGCATGCCCTATGTCAAAATGACTGGGTCGTTGAGACCTTGCCTATGTCAGAATCTAAGCCTTTTCCAACTCCAAACGAAGAGTCTGTAGGTCCTTCAAGTTCATCCTTATATATGAAATCGCAGCCTTCATGGATGGGGACTGGTTTGGTGAAGCCGCACCGCAATAGTGTATAATTTGGACTTAGAGGCCTCTTGGGAGGTCCAATTGAGCCCAAATTGGGTCCTTGGGGGTTTTTCGACTTTCCGAATGCAACAACGATGGTCTGGTACTGTTTCGATGCCGCTAGCATTTGGCTACAGTTGTAAGGTCCTTTCTTGACATGATAGTACTCTTCCCAAGTTGTCTAGTTTGATATAATACTCTGTAATATAGAAACTTATCAGATATGATCAACACAATGCATTTTCTTTATTGAGTATATCTAATAGGCTATACTCCTCATATGGTTGCCAAGTCACCTGCAATAAAAACATAACAGAATAATCACTTATTTGTAGTTACCTTAGATATATTACGTACAATTATATAAACACACAAGCAAACCACCAACCATATTTGTATTTGCATTTGATAGATTACCTACAATTACATAATCATACAAGAAAATCACTAATCATGTCAATTGAGATGTCATCAAACACTGTTAATGGGTCTTTACAGCATAGTTGTTTCTTCTACTTGCAAGCTTTAGGCATTTCTATGGTGATAGTTGTAGGCTTGGTGCCTAGAGTTGGAAAATGCTCATAAACCCAACACTGCACAAAAAATAGCTACAAGCAATTAGTTTGAAGCTAAAGAAATTGTAAATATCTAAATATTGACTTAAACAAATAGTGAAAATGACTTGTAGTAGCATTGTTGACCCACTAAAATGTGGACCTTAGAACTATACAAGAAGGCAAGTTTTGCTATATTCCATGCATACTTCCCTGCCTCATCAAAATCTCAGAACAGTTGCAGGTAACTTGTAAACGTCGATCCTTGAGATACGTCGGTAAATATAGTTGTGCCGACTAAATAAAGGAGATAAGCTCGAGTGTGTTGAAACAGTTTTACTTTGGTAGGCTTTTTTGGTAGTTGCTGGAATTTCATCCTCAACCAAGTATGTTTAAGACGGCTCAACTAATCACATTTAAAGCAATCTCTCAAATACTCTATGATGAAAGCCCTGTAGTCTTTAAGTCTGATGCCTTTTACAGGCTCTCTTGTCATAGGTATCCTTAATATATGCCACACATCATATAAGGTTGGAGTCATCTCACCACAAGTTAAACGTGCAGTATTTGTGACCTTGCACCATTTCCCTATAAAAGCCATCAATAGACCACAATCGATATGGGAGGCTCCAATGTCTGTCAAGAAACTCAATTTGGTCTTTCCAACCAAAGCCACTTGTCGTGGACCTAGTTACTATTTTCTTAGGGTTTCAGTTGATTCATTAATACGAAAAAAAAATTTCGTCTGAAATGAAGTTCAATAAAAAATGACAATAGTTATTAACAATATAAGAATTACCTAATTAATGTAAATGCTCGGACGAAGTGGATGGGCCCATTGTTCCGCTTGACTGTTATGGGTCTTGCATCGCTAAATCTATTTATGTTATCAGAGTTTTACATGTGCACATCATATCAATTAAGAGAATATGTACATATGAATTGGCAAAAAGATAGTAATATATGTACTAACAAAAAAGAGAATAATAAAATAATCAAACATAAGTATATGTTCCCCAAAAGCGCAAGATTAACATAAGCGGAACAAATACTAAAAACAAACACCATTAATATATGTAATAACAAAATTTCCCACAAGTGGGTGCTATAAATTAAAAATACATAATAAAGAAGATAAATACAAGTATATACCTTCAAGATGGTGCTTTACATGTTGCCCTATTATGGTCAGTTCTTTTGCACCGACTACAGTGAAAAGGTCGCACATGTACTCCTTGCGACTCGATGCACTTCTTTTTAGGTCGGCAATGGGCGCCTTAAGTGAGGTGGAAGCTCTCTTACTTCCTCTGGAGGAAGTTGTCTACGTAAACTACGCCCAGACAAGTCGATCAAGGTAATTGGCATCAAACCTATGGAATATGTTTCACAAAATTTTGTAACTGTAAAATATTCTTCACAATAGTCAACAAGATCACTATGCATTCTTTGAAGGGCTTTACAAGCATGCTTGCAAGGCAAACTTGTTATTTGTTAACCCCGACATTTACATTCTTATGTAATAATATTTATCTTATAATTCATGCAATCACCCCTTGCTTCATACACTACTCCATTTGATGCCACAATGACCCTCACGAAAAAGGATTACTTTATGATCTTTCTTAGTTCGTTTTGAGCTTTTAGGGTAAGTGTTGTAGTCCAGGTTTAAGCTTTCAAGCTGCGAGTGGCCATTAGTTTCATGATTTTTCTCCTAATCAAGTAAACGCACTAGAGAATTGACATATGTCATGCTTCTAGAATCCAGTTGTTATATGACTCAGCTACATTGGTTGTTATTTGGTCATATCGATTACCCCCATGGTCTTTAAAAATGTCGAGTAGAACCGGACTCGCCCGGTTCGACTCGAGAATCGCCCGAGGACGCGTCGGTTCTGCACATAAAATGGGAATCGCCAATGTCCAGAGAGAACCGGGCGATTCCCAATAGTAGACTCGCGATTCCGTCCGAGTCAGACCGAGTCACCCGGAAGAACATGAGCTGCACAGTGTTCTTCACGGGATTTCTATTTTTTTTTGTCATTTTATGATCGATTTTCAACGTTTTCAGCCTTGTGAACAAATCTTACAAGCTTTAATTCAAATTTCGAATCATTTTCACTCAATAAAACAAATTAAAACCACTGTTTTTATCAACAAATTTGCATCGAAGAGTGAGTTTTAGGGTTTTCGCCATTTCAGTGATTTCAATCGAAATAAAGCTTCATTTTTTGTAAAATTTCAGGCTCAGTGATTGTAAGAGTGTTGGTCAGAATTTTGTGTTCATAATTTGTGATTATCATGGAGGAATACATATCAATTTTGAGTTTGAAGGCACGAATACACGAAGAACAGGTATAAACTCTGTTTTTTTTTTTTTCCTCCATACGATCAAATCCAGTCAATATTTTACAAATCATGTATTAAATTTATAGGGTTTTGATTCTTTGTAGTGTTGTTTATCATTAGATATATTCAATTTGATTATATTTATTCAATTTGAGTTGGATTTTATAGAAAATAAAAGTGATGTCTGTTAAAATAAAAGTGGACTGTTTGTTTTTTCTTCCGTCATTTGATCAAATCTAGTCAATATTTTACAAATCATGTATTAAATTTTTAGGGTTTTGATTCTTTGTAGTGTTGTTTATCATTAGATATATTCAATTTGATTATATTTATTCAATTTGAGTTGGATTTTATAAAAAATAAGAGTGATGTCTGTTAAAAAAAAAGTTGACTATTGTTTTTTTTTTTTTTTTTTCCGCCATTTGATCAAATCCAGTCAATATTTTATAAATCATTTATTAAATTTATAGGGTTTTGATTCTTTGTATTGTTGTTTATCATTAGATATATTCAATTTGATTATATTTATTCAATTTGAGTTGGATTTTATAGAAAATAAGAGTGATGTCTGTTAAAAAAAAAGTGGATTGTTTTTTTTTTTTATTCTGCCATTTGATCAAATCCAGTCAATATTTTACAAATCATGTATTAAATTTATAGGGTTTTAATTCTTTGTAGGGTTGTTTATCATCTCATGTATTCAATTTTATCTGATTTATTCAATTTGAGATTGATTTTTGAGATTGAATGATTGATGTTTGTGAAGAACTGCGTTTTTTTTTTTTTTCCTCAATTCAATCGATTTTATTTAATACTTTGATAATAATGTGTTAATATTATAGGGCTTTGATTTCTTAGAGTGTTGTTTATCAAAACATGTATTACATTTGATGTAATTTATTCGATTTGAGGTGGATTTTTGAGTTGGAATGACTGATGTTAGGTTGGTCTATGAAGAACTGGGTTTTTTTTTTTTCCATGATCAAGTTTTTTGAGAAATCATGATTTTTCGAAAAATTGTTTTTGATTATCATGAGGAATTAAATAATTTTTTTAATTTTTTTTGTTAAATTTCTAGTTCAACAATTGCTTGTTGATAGATTATTTATGGAAAAAAATACATGTTATTATATTTTTAATGCAAAACTGTATTTTTTAATTTGTTGTTAATGCAAAAAAATACATTAACAAATACATGCCGTTAAACTGTATTATATTTTTAATGTAGTTTTGCATTAAAAAAGTATTTTTAATTTTTTAAAATTTTAATACAAAAAATACATGTTTAACTGTATTATCATGAGGAATTAAAGTGAATATCATTATAAAAAAATCATGGCATGTTGTTATATTTTTAATGCAAAACTGTAGTTTTTAATTTGTTGTTAATGCAAAAAAATACATTAACAAATACATGTTATTAAACTGTATTATATTTTTAATGCAGTTTTGCATTAAAAAAGTTTTTAAAATTTTTTAAATTTTTAATACAAAAAATACATGTTGTTAAACTGTATTATCATGAGGAATTAAAGTGAATATTATTGTAAAATATCATGTATGATTATTATATTAGCTTGTAATTATCAATTTTATTATTAAATTTTTAATGCAAAAAATATATGTTCTTGATAATTGAGTTGTAGGCATGTTTGGAGCTTGCTTTTTTTATTATATTATCTTGCATATTTGTAATTGAGATGTATGAATATTTGGCATGACTTATACAGACTTTTTTTTATCTATAATGTCGCATAAATATTTTTTTTTTCTCAGTAGGAACTAATTCATATTTGTCGAAATGAAGATTTGTGACAAGTCCATATGTATTGGCATTGTTAATTACTATACCATTGTAAATATATTTTTTATTGATACTATATCAATGTAAATTTATTGTTCTTCATGTAGTGTCTGATATAAGCTACTTTTATCTATAATATTGCATAAATAAATTATTTTTCCCAGTAGGAATTAAAATATTTTTGTCAATATAAGTATTTTACATTAACTAACAAATATAACTTCATGAACTATCCCTACATATTATCACTACACATGGCGATTATTTTTCATGTTCAACTGTCAAGTTAATTTTTAACCTTTTACATTTTAAAGTTGAACCATGACAAGATCTGCAGAAGACCCTGCCTAGCAACATGGGGTCAGACTTGATCCCAACAAAAAAGAAAAATTTATTTATAATTACTGCCAAAGAGTGATAAGTAGTGGGGTACATAGGTTCAAGCAACACTTGGCAGGGGTTAAGGGAGATATTTCTGTGTGCAATAGTGTCCCTAATAATGTAAGAAAGCAGATGACGGCATTTCTCAAGGCTACCAAAAGAAAAAAAATTGCAAACCAGAGGATGGATGAGGAGATAGCTAGTTTATATACGCCATCAAGCAGGAATGATCTAGAAGAGCAATATAATAATTGACTTGGAGATGGCCACAAGAATGAGTTTACATGAAACATACTAGAGGGAACATGGGTTTAGAATGCTTGGTGGTTATGACATGGGCATACATGGTGGACCTAGCTTAGACATGCATGGCGGGCCCAACTCGAGCATGTATGGCAGGCCCAACTCAAATATATATGGAGGGGTTGGTGGCAATATGTATCAAGAAGAATCAGACGTTGAAGAAATTGTTTCTAGGTTACCTAGGAGTGTCAGTATTGCAGGTCATGGTCCTATAAACCCATTTCTCTCAAAGCCTAAGTCACAACAGATGACCCTAAAAGGCATGGTTAAAGGTACAAGAAATATGTTAGGGAGATATGTTGGTAAATAGTTCTATGAGAAAGGGATTCCCTTTGATGCAACTAATAGCCCATATTTTTCACCTATGGTCAGTGCAATCCAGAGAGCCCCAGGGGTAAAACCCCCGATAGCATATGAGCTCAGTGGGCCAATATTAGATGAAGAGGTGGAGGAAGTTACAAAGTGGATTGAAGAATATAAACAGAGTTGTCCAAGGACAGGCATTACTCTCATGAGTGATGGTTGGTTTAATAAAGTTAGCAAAAAAGAGTTTTTAAATTTCTTGGCCTATTACACAAAAGGTACAGCTTTTTTGTCTAGTAAAGATGTCGAGGACGAAGAAGGATGCAAACTTCTACATACGACTATATGATCAGATAGTGGAGGAGGTGGGAGATAAGCATGTAGTCCAGTTTATTACGGACAATGCGAGTGCATGTGTTTCTGTGGGCAGCAACTTGATGGATAAGAGGCAGCATCTAGTATGGACCCCGTATACTGCACACAGTATCGATCTTATGTTAGAGGAGATCGGTGAGATTAAAATTGTGAAGGAGACTCTTGAGGAAGCAAGGTTGGTGTCGAGATTTATATACAACCACTCTAAAATTTTATTTCTGTTTAGAGAACACTATAAGAAAAAGAGATAATCAGGCCTGTCATAACCCGCTTTGCGACCGATTACTTAGCTGTGGACTCCATTCGAGAATTTGAAGGTGCATTAAAGAGATTGTTTACCTGTGAAGAGTGGTTAAATGACCGTCTCTCGAAGTCCAGTACCGGTATAAAAGTGGACGACATAGTCTCAAATAGGAGTTTCTGGTCTTGATGTTCCAGTGTCGTAGAGGCCACTGCCCCTTTGGTCACGGTGTTAAGAATGGTGGATGTTGACAAGAAAGCTACCATGGGCATCCTTTATGAAGGTATCAAGAGGTCGAAATCAGCTATTGGGGAGAAGTGTAGTTTTGCTTGCAAAGTGATCGAGATTATAGAAAGGAGGTGGAACACCAAATTTGGACGTTCAATTCATTATGCTGGTAAATATATATTTATATCATTAGAATGTTTCATTTTAAATCATTTTTTTATGAAATTGTAAATGACATTTTTCTATCTATATATTTTCTAGGTTACTGCTTCAACCCAAAACTTTTCTATTTAACACCTGAACATCCCTACAAGATTATGGAAGGGGTCAGATACATTATTGCAAGGTCGGAGAGAAGCCATCGAAACCAAATAGCAGCAATACAAGAGGTATTATTTAATGTTTGGGTAAGAACTTCATTGAGTTGTTATATTTGTGAGGAATAATGCACTAAAATGAAATATATTTGTTTTAGCTTGCTATGTATAGGGATGCTATAGGATCCTTCGGAACTAATTTGTCATTTTATTTTTAGATTGTATGTTACTAATTGTATGCTTTATTGTAGTTCATGTATGTTGATATACTTATTCCATGATAATTCTATGTTTATCTTTTTGTGTGATGTAAATTAAATGATAAATAATAGTTCATGCAGTGAAAGAACATATCAATATTCGCATATTCATGCAAAGAAATGAAAATTCTTAATGGAGTACCCTCATTTCTTATTGAATTCCTAAAAAACAATATTTATAATAAATTTTAATAATTTTTTCGGATTTTTTTGAAGCTTTAATTTGACTGATTCAGCCGATTCTCGATCCGAATCGTCGATTCACCGATCCGGATCGGTTTTTGAGGTGCCCAATCTGGGTCACCGATCTGCTTTTTAAACCATTGATTACCCTTGAACTGTGATGTGGCCCAACGGTTTGGTGATGCTTCCATGAACTACTTAAATGCGTGCTCAAAAAGTGATATAATTTTCACTATCTTATCAAAATACTCTTGGTGCTTATATGCTCTATATGCTCTAATAAAGACACATACAACTGCCTTCTTAATATCATTAGGCATGTGTTTTATTTCATTCTTGAAATTCTCCACTAAATGACGCTCATAGAAGGCATGAAGAGTATTCTAAAAAACTTGACAGACATTATCAACTAGGCTAAGGTGTCTATCTGAAAAAAAAGTGATTTCACGATCCGTTCCAATAATAATCTTTAGAGATTCCATAAACCATAATCAGTTATTGGTACTTTTGGCATCCACAATTGCGAATGCAACGGGAAACATTTGTCCATCCCCATCAAGTAAGTTTGCAGCAAGTAAAGTCTCAAGGTATCGTGCCTTCAGTGATGTCCCATCGAGAAATAAAAGTTGAAGACATCCAATTTTGAAGCCATGTATTGACTCATAAAAGCTTAAGAATAATCGACAAAATCTACCTTCTGATCGTACTTGTCATGTCGCATAACTACCAAAATTCGTCTCCATCACACGGTTTACATATGCTGGTAATTGGTTGTATGCCTCCTCTTGCGAACCATGTATGTCTTTTATGGCCGTTTCTTTTCCTCGCCAAGCCCTCTAATAGAGTAATTCTAACCCATAATTTCGAGATAAAGCACTCATGATTTCTTTAGCCTTGTAATGCGCATTGTCACTTAATTTATCCTTAATTAAGGATGCAACAAATGTCTGTGATGCTCTTCTCTGTACATCATTACTTGTCCCAATATTGCATGAGTGATCTTTTTTCCATGTTTTGATTCTAAAAACATTCGTCCAGTCATGCTTCACAACATATATCTCCCATTTACATCCATCACCCTTATATTTTGCCCTTATGTGATACCCCTCATTTTTAACAAGACGGTGTGCGAAATGGTTTGCTATAACAAACTTGCTAAGAGCTTTTTAGAAATCTTCTAAAGATTCAAACTGCTATCCTATCCCAATAAGTGCATCCTCCCATATACTAAGCAACATTGATGCATTGCTTTGTTCAGAGCCAGAGACCAAAACATTAGAGGATTGTGGGGGTCTGACCTCTTCAACTGCCATAGTATTATGTGAAGTACTTCCACCCCTACATTGACTCCCTTGAAATACATAGACGAACATTTGGTTCTCGCCGTCATGGGCATTCAACATCTTAACAATATCATCGTCAATGAATAAGTTTATCGAAAATCTTTTATTTTTCGAAACAAAATACCCCAATGATATCAAGTGCATGTCCAGTGAGAAACGCGCTGCTACATATTTTCGCGTATCATATAACCTAGTTCTACAGTCAATGAAAAAGGGTAAATTCATCTCTACTAATTTAATCTAAAGTCCCATCGACACTTGTTCGGAGTTCTCCACCGAAAATGCAATAAATTAATCTGCTATCACCCATTTTATTTTGTCCTGCACAACATTTGTAATAACTTACTCTTTACATTGCATATACAACGTTTTAAATACTGGCCTGGAACTTGCTCAAGTTTGGTAGGCTCAAGTTAGATTTTTTTTTTAAAAAAAAGCTACTACTAAATTTTAAAAAGAGCTTGGCTTATTGTTTTTTAATGAAAAAGACATTATATTTTAACAAGAGCTAGGCAAATTTTAAGAACGATTTTTGTAACAAGAATTGCTATTAAATTTTAACAAAAGAAGGATGATGGACATAACATAGTAGAAATAGCCCAAATATTATTACCACCAAATACACTCATACCTTAAAATGACAATAGAGAGAAAATGACAATATCCATAACAAATTAAGAAAAATAAAATCAATATATCTTAAGACATGAGCAATCCATTCCTTCAATTGTCAATGACAAATTAAATACAACCAATTTCGTCAAAAACCCAATAACAAATTTTAGGAAAAGGTTCTCATCCACATTTTGATAAGAAAGAACCAGTGATTAAAAAATCGCGGAGTCATCACGGACTCGGCCGATTCGACATGGGAATCGGTCACCCCATGTCGATTCTAGCGTAAAACCGTAAATCGCCCATGTCGAGAAACAAATCGGACGACGAGTTGAATGACTTTCACGTCATGGACAAGTTCGTGACGTCATTAACACGGGCAAACTAGCCGAGTCGGGCATAAACACGTGGACACGCATGGACCGGTTCACTAGCCAAGTCGGGCATAGACACGTGGACGCGCATGGAACGGTTCGTGACGTCATTAACACGAGCAAACTAGCCGAGTCGGGCATAAACACGTTGACGTGCACGCACATACACGCGTGAACACGCATGCAACAACGTCCATGGAGCGCCTGCCTTCCACACGCACAATGTGACGCCCCACCCGTGAACAATTTATAGCTACAATGCTTTTCCATGGGCTTCGATGTGGGATAATTAG
>NW_006500104.1:2240975-2255299 GCF_000471905.2 Amborella trichopoda
TTACCTCTCCTACGACGACTAGTCGAGACCGTCGTAACGTACGTAGAAGTACCACTTACTCTACTCTACTTCTACTTCTACTTCTACGACGACTTCCTTCCTACTACTCTCTCTCTCTCTCTCTCTCTCTCTCTAATGATTCAGGTTTCGGATCGCTTAGCTTTGAATCATTTGGGAACAAAGGTTTTTGCCCTCTTAGAGTCTCGACCATGACTGAAGTGGGATCAGCTAAGGATCAAATTAAGGACAGTAATTCAGTTAATCCGATCATCGTGATTGATAACTATGATAGTTTCACTTATAACCTTTGCCAGGTATAATGCAAAGATAGAAAATGCAAATCTTTTGGGTTTCATATAAAATTCCTTGCTAATTTTGCTTCTGATTAATCTTTGCATGTCACTTTTTTTTTTCTTTAATTGTGTTTTGTATGGTTTTATCAATGATCTCAATTTCATGAACTAATTTCTATGTTTATTGTTTTGGGTATGTTGGGTTCTATATAGGAATCTTTGCTATTTGCTTCTGATTAGTATTTGCATTTCCACTTTTTGAATTGGATTCTTTATGGGGGGTTTATTAACATTTGCATGTCACTTTTATCAATCACGTTTTGGGATTTGTATGGAATTCTTTGGTATTTTACTTCTGATTTACATTCTTTGGTATTGTATATCACTGATTTATATAGCTTGGTATTGCTTTTATATGGTTTATTAAGGATCTCATGTTTGTTTATTTTTATGAGCAGTTTTAAAAAACAAGGACTTGGGTCATGACTTGCTAGGGTCCCTAGCCCAAGTCAGGTGTGACAGACTCAGTGGAGTCCACCAGGAACTCTGCTGAGTCCAAACAAAAAGTAACAAAATATTGGTAACAAGCCAGAATAGGCCAGTTCCCATTTTTTTGGTTACCGAAACAGCAGCCTGCTGAGTCTAACTCACACGTGCATGAATCGGATTCGTCCAGTTTTCCAACATTGCTTATGATTATGTTGTGTTTTGTATAGAATTCTTTGCTATTTTCTTTTGATGAATCTTTGTTTCACTTCTTGTTTTGGTTTATACATAATAAGTGATCTCAAGTTCATAAGCTATTTACCATATAAATGTTATGAGTATGGATTACTGTTTTTGTAATCCTATTTGTAATAGTTTTTTTTTTTGATAACTGTTAACAATTGCATTGATAAATCGTATTTGTAATAGTTAGGATCTAGTACTTTGTGTTACGTAGTTTGGTTTCATAGGAGTTTGGTTTGTAATTTTTTTTTAGTTGAGGTTTTCTCTGGTTCAGAGCAATTTATCAGTAATGCAGATTTTTACATGATTATTTAATACATATGATATAATTGGACATAGGCAGTGGGTATAATATTACTGAAGGATAACATGAGGCTAATTGGAAGAGTAGATAAATGAGACATACATACCATGATTTATTTGATCCCCTGTATATGAGAATGGTTCTCCATGCAGTATGATAGCATGTGTATTTATATTCTTTCTTCTTTCTTGAGTGATGATTTGACTTTGAGTTCTAGCATTAGTGTAGTTATTATCAAATGTAATTTGAGGCTCTCCAAAGGGGAACTAAATACCTAGGTGAACTTAGCAGGGAATGCTTAAAACTTTACCATTTTTTGGGCGTTCAATTTCAAGCCTCTCAAACATCTGACCTAGGTGGACTTTCTCTCACACTGACTGTGACTATAATCAACTACGAACTCCAACACCCTCTTGCTCTTCCTTATGGATCCCACATGCTGAAGGTTCCATCAAACTTAACTTCGATGACTGCTCCCTTGGAAACCTGGGTCCCTGTGGTTTCGGGAGTTTATTCCAAGGTATGAGCGGCCTATTTCGTCATCCTTCTCAGGTTAACTTGGCATAGTGACTGCACCTGGGTTGAGGCCAATGCCTAGCTGGACGGTTTGTCTTGGTATGACCCAAGTTGGGGTGAGTCTCTCACGGTGGAAGGTGATAGTACTAACATTTACTGCTGGGCCAATAGATCGAACCAGAGTCCTTAGCCTCTTGATCCTGTATTTGACTGCATGTTTTCACCTCTGCAGGCATCTTCAAGTCGACTTCCTTCATTCGGCAGAAAGCTAATTCAGAGGCGTAGATGTTACCCAAGGAGGGAGCTGCGAGCAGGGGGCTCCAGCCTTCTAGTTTTGGGTTCATGGACATCTGCTTCCACTGGCTTTTTGTTTTGTCTTTTCTGCTGACCTTACTCTATCATCTCTTTTCTTTTCCTTTTCTCCATCTCCTTCCCTTCCCTCTCCTTTTCTTCTCTCGCTTGGCATCTCTATCCTCTTAATTTCCTTTCTCATTACCCTTCTTTCTTCTCCCCCTTCTTTCTGTGCCCTTTCTCTTTCTCCTTCATCTTGAGTTTTTCTGGACCACCCAAAAGAAAGCCCTCTTCTGAGCTCTCTCTCTCTCTCCCCCCACTGTACTCTTTGTCCCTCTTCTCTCCTTGCTCTTTCTTAGCTATCTTCCTCTCTCCCTCTCCCCTTTATCTTAAATTTTTCAGAAGTCCCTCTGAGCACTTGAGAAATGTGGGATGCCTCTTTCTTTTCTCACTCTGAGTACCCGGACCGTGGGCTGCTACTAAGATTTCTTAGAGCACCCGACATGTGGGAAGGCCTCCTTCTCACTCTTTCCCCTCTCCTATGGCACCCTCATGCCTTTTCCCCTATCTTCCCTTCCCTTTGTTTCTTCTTGGTTGTTGCTGCCCACCTCCGAAGTCTTACTCCTACATAATTCTTTTTGGGCTATGTTAATCAACAGTTCTTTAAGCATTCTTTTTTGGTTGGTTACTTCATCATTCGTTTTGTAAAGGAGCTCCCAGTTTGTGGGCTGCCTTTCTCTCACTTGTCATGAGGAATTTTTGTACATATTTATCTATATATTATTCAGCTACCATTTTTCAGAAAACAAAACAAATGATCCCGAATTTTGTAAAAAAAAAGGCTGTTAGGAATACAGTTAGAATTGGCTCTACTTGTTGCCTTAATGGAATGATACTGTTTTCTTATTTCGCATGTTGAAGCATATTTAACCATCACACTTTCTTAGTAGAGCAATAGCCTTCAATATCCGTTGTTAATAAGCCAGTCAAGGGTGGCGCAAACCTTTTGGTTATCCATCTCAATCACCTCTCGACCGACCTTGTGCCCAATGAATAGGATCTCCTCCTTGGCAAAAATGCAATTTTCAAGCTGTACGTACAACTGTTTTTCCCTCAACCTATCCAACACCAGCTTTAGATGCTTGATATGGTCATCTAAGGTCTTGTTATACACAGCTATGTCATCTAAGTATACAATAACCGAATACCAATACATCGATGTACTTCCTAAGAACATCATTGATAGGATGTCAAAAAGTGGCAGGGCATTAGTTTGCCTAAAGGGCATTACAATGAACTTAAAAGACACATAAAGGGTTACACAAGGAGTTTTCTCTCGACCCCCTTTTGCAATGCGGACTTGCCAATACTGTCTGCGCAGGTCAAGCTTACTGAAGACCCTGTCCTTGGCTAACCAGTCAAATAGATCACTGATCGAGGATAGTGGGTAGCGATTCTTGATGTTGAAGTTGTTTAGGGCATGATTGTCCACACATATTCTCAACAAACTATCCAGCTTCCTTTGAAACTACACCGGTGCACCAAAAGGAGATTTGAATGGTTGGATCATCCCAACATCCAACAACTCATCCAATTGCCTTCGTAGTTCTGACAGCTCCTAAGGGGCCATGCTATAAGGGGCTTTTAGCTGGTGGGTGCACACCAATTTTGAGCTATATGCACTGATTTATGGCATGTGGTGGATGCAGTGTCTTAGGGAGCTCTTGAGGCATCAGATTGTTGTACTCTAAGAGCCTCATGATTGCAGGATGCGCCATCAGTCCTTCTCCAATCTCCTTGGTCAACGAGGCCACAAGATAGTTGGCATGGCCTTGCTGCGATCTTGTCTTTAGCTGCAATGTAGATAACGCCTTCTCCTTTTCCATGCAAGCCGCATGGACCATGCAGGGGCACTGTTTGTCCATGATGGCCACCACACCACGGTGCAGCACAACAGATTCCTTGGCCATCATCAAGAAATCTTGTTGAAGATAACCTTAAATTCATCCAAGGGCACTGCCATTAACGAAATCCGCCCATTCAAATTCCCACCTTAGCGAACACCTCCTATACTATTCCTACAACTGATTCGGCCACTAAGTTCACCACCTTTATTTTACTGGTGTCCCCAGCCAGTGTGAGGCTTAGTGGATCAGCCTCTCTATCTGACAACAGATTGTGGGTGGCACCTGCCTCCACCATAGCTTTCATCACCCTTCCATTCAAGGTGACCTTCATGTACATGGGGCCACCTTTTATGGAGTTCTACTTTATCACCCTTTGCATCACATGAAGTTGGAAAGGAGTGGCCCTCATGCCCTCCCCCTCCTACTCATGGATCGACCCGACAACGTTTAGGGGCCTGCAGGTAGTCCTTAGCTCTAATGGGGCCCTTGCAAATGAAGCAACCTGAGAAGTCCTTCCTGGCTACTATCTTGCTAAAAGACCCCTCCTATTGCCTGTGGTTTTGGGTCCCCGCTAGCTTTCTTCCCATAGCCTTTCCCCTTGCTTCGTCATGAGCCCTCCTTTGAGGCATTGAGCTTATATTTCATAAGGCCTCGGTACAGCCACAGCCACAGCCACAGTTGTAGGTAGATACTTCACCCCTTCTTTTCTTAGTTCAGCCTGAGCCCGTGACTGCAATTAAGCCATGAAGTTGAAGTGCTTGTCCTCCTTAGGCATGTTGTTTATGTCAAGCATGAGGCTTGAGAATTGTTTGACACACTCTAGCACAGTAGTGTGCTTGAGCTTCCTCAAAGCCTTCCCCACACTCCAGGAAGCATTTCTAGGCAATAATTGCTCTTTCGACCCCCTGAGGTCCTCCAATTAACAAGGGGAGGTGTCAAGCCGTCTATGGCTCTTGTCCTCCACTAGAGCATGGCATCTCCTATGAGGTGCATGGTGGTTAGGTTCACTTGATCCTTCTCTTAGGCATGAGCAGGAAGAAGTAGTGCTCCATAACTCAAATGAATTGTCCAGCTCCTTAGTACTCCTAGCTCCCCCAAATGGCTTAGGCTTAGGTGCTCGGACCCTTGTTGGTTTGAGGACACTTGGGAAGTTGTTCAGGGCCATCAATGTGTCAAGGTTTCCCTTGAACATGTCAGTTAAGGCAGCAATAACAACCTCTAAGTCCCTCATGTGGGTTTCTTAAGCACTGGCATGCTCCCCATGGGTCACCACTTATCCCTCAAGCTGATTAGAGAGGGCACTCTCTTCGGGAAGTGACTCAGGATGCTAGATTCACAAGGAGATTTTGGCAACACTTGTTTGAGTTGATGGGCATAAAGCTAAACTTCTCGACTAGCAACCACCCTCAAAGAGATGGTCAGATTGAGAGAGTGAATGAGATATTGTAGGACTACCTCCATCACTATGAGACTGCCAACCAGCATAATTTGGTTAACTTGCTCGATTTGACCTAGTTTTGCTGCAATTTACATCACAGTTCTTCAATTGGGAAGAGCGCCTTTGAGATGGCCACAAATCGGTAGCCTTTGGTACCACATGATATGGCCTGCAACGAGGACAATCGCGATGGCTTGCAGCCTTGAGATTGGCCAAAAGAAAGGGCTGAGCAGCTTAAAGAGGCATGTGACGATCTCGACCAAGCCGTTCAATGCATGAAGAAGTATGTTAATGCGGGTCGCCAACACCTTGAGTTTCAGGAGGGGGATTGGGTGATGTTCAAGCTTAGCCCCCCAAATTTGGAAGAATATCAGCACCATGATGGTGTACTCCATGGCTTAATCTAGTGATATGATGTCCTTTTGAGGTGACCTGGTGGATAGGAAAGCAGGCCTACCTCTTGACCCTCCCTAACTGGATCCAGAGTTTCTTGAAGCCTTATCATCTCGATGAGTGTGAGAAACCTCCACGAGTGAGGACCTAGTTTGCACTGAAGGTCGAGGCCATTCTGCCATGACAGGTATTGGGGCAAAGCAGAAAGAACCGAAGTATTGAGTTTCTGGTCAAGTGGAAGGGCTTGACGGCAGAGGAAACTAGCTGGGAAAAGGATATGGCCCTGTGGGAGTACCGAGGGTTTGGTACGGAGTTCTTAGCTGGACTCCCGATGAGGACATTAGGATCTCATGGGTTTTTTTTTTGGGGGGCTGCTTGTCAGACACCCTAATTTGGTACCTGTTTGCTGATTGAAGGCATTGAGAGTGAACATCTCTTGGTGCTGGAAACAATTGAAGAAATGACCTGGTCGTCCCGTTAGAATTTGTACCGTTTTAATGTACAGAATCACCCCTTCTGTATGAGGAGGGAACCCAAACCTTGGGCCGACTGACCCACCCTAGCATACAAGGCAAGTGTGGAGCATGGTACACGGGGCCTAGCACACAGTTGGACAATGAGCTGGATGTTGGGGCAGATGTTGTTCTTGAGTTGTGCATGTGGTTACGTTTGAATTTGAATTTTCGCGGGCTCATAAGGACTCATGCAGTTGAAGTTTGCCACCCATGATAGTGCAGTCACGTGGCATGGGCAATACACAAATGCTGTAATGGTCCCTTTACCCATAATGGTCCTTTGGAAGCACGTGGGTGCAAGCAACGGCCATCTTGGCAGTCCATGACAGAGGCTGGCTGCCAGGTGGGGCCATGTATCTGAAACTCAAATGTAAGAAACTATGTCAATATAAACTCTAGGTTCAAGCCCAGACCCTCGAGTGGGCACCTGTGGCAGTATATAATTGTAATTTTGTATAGTATGCAATAAAGCTGGGCCATTGTGTTGGGCGCTGGGCGTTGAATGGCTGAACTTGGCCACAAAAATTCCAGACTTGGGTTCTAAAACCACATATTTAAGCTAAACGAAAAATTAGCCCTGTGGCAGTTGTAGCAAATCTTCTATCTCACACTTCCACTCTCACCAACGCCACTTGTTAGCATCATGCCTCCTTTGAGTGTCACTCATGGAGTGGAAGAACCTAGTGCTTTAATGCTTAAATACTTATTCCAACCATAACCCCATCTTTTTAGTCGCCTGCAGATTTTCTCTTGCTTAAGGAATGCTCGAGACCATCCCATCTAGTTTTCTATTTCTAACCCATATAACTGGTTGGAACGGAGGAACATGATTCATGTAGCCCAAATAATGGGGATAAGGCTTGGTTGATGATGATGATGAACCTATGTCCCTTGTTGGCTTCATTTTATCACTGATTATTTTCTTTCTTCCAAGTTTCCTCTGTAACTCCTGCATTTGTTTCTTCCTGCATGTTGTTTAACTACTGAAAAAAGCAAGCTATACAACCCATTCATAGTATAAAAGCCATGTACCATATACTTTCAGATTTGCAACTATTATATGATGCTGGTACATATAGTATATGGCATGAAAAATTGGTAACTTGCCTTCTAGTTAAAACATACATGTAGAATGACTTAACTCCATAAGAGTCACCAATGCATTGCAGACGCATTACAACTCAGATCAGAGCAAATTGCAGTCCTAGTCCAGAAACACTCTTGGATCCTGAACCCTGAGGGATATATGTAGACAAAAGCCAACATTGCTGGTCTTTTCAAAATTTTCCTTCTAAACACTTCTTGCACTTTTAGATTCACCTTTTTAAAGAATCTGTCCGTTAGCCCTACTCATTCACTGGAAACGTCTCTCATCAATTTACCGTCTTACTGTCAGTTCATCGTGTTCCAGCCCAATCAATCTAAAACTCTAAGGAGACAAGTTCAGTCAATTTGTGTCTACCATCAATTCGGTCTGAAGCTAGTTTGGCAATTGTATTGGAAATAATCCATTGGTACTTCTCTTCCTAGTCCAATGACAAAAGGAAAATATCTGTGCTGGTCATCATCAGCTTTCCTGTGTCATTCCACATAAAATACGAAGAGAAACCATGTTTTGTGGTACTCACCACCCTCTTTTTTTATCAAGCACTGTTTCATTCCACATAAAATTGGAAGAGAACCATGTTTTGTGGTACTCACCACCCATGTAAATCTCACTTGGCACGAGTTTCTCCCATGACCCCTCACACGACTGAATGTGATGTTCTTTCTACATGAGAGATTGCGTGCTTAGAACTGATGAACAAAAAACAGAGCCTTAGTGAAAACTAACCATGCCATTAATTAGT
The DNA here is from genome assembly GCF_000471905.2 of Amborella trichopoda. Next base: position 2,249,212 of record NW_006500104.1, read on the forward strand.
TGACATGCATGTAACACTTTATTTCTGAATAATATGGATTTTTGCATATCTATGAGGTATATAATTTTTCTTTACCATTTTGCAGTACTTGGGTGAACTTGGTGCTGCCTTTTAGGTGTATCGAAACGATGAGCTATCCGTTGCTGAGATCAGAAGGTTTTCATTATTTTATTTTTTCTTTTTCTTGGTTGTCATATTTTATGTGTCTGACCTTGTTGTCTTTGTTTGATTCTGAATGATTATGTTCTATCTTGTTAAGGAGAGGGCTACTTATTTCACCTGGACCTGGTAAGATTTTTTTCCCATGTGCTTGTGAATACTTATAAAATAATATTTATGATTATTTTACACTATAAATAATCTCTTTTTTGACAGGTACTCCACAGGATTCAGGGATATCACTTCAAAGTGTGCTTGAGCTAGGGCCAGAGCTTCCTCTGTTTGGGGTGTGTATGGGCCTGCAATGTATTGGAGAGGCCTATGGAGGTAAGTGGTTCTATATCCTTGTCTATTTCAACTAAAAAGCAATCCTGCTATTTTCTTTCATGCCATCTACTTTATTAAATGTCATCACAAAGGGAAAGAAGAACATGAAAACCTTATGATCTTTGCTACAGTGGGTTCATCATTTTGGTACACCCCGAGGTAGCACCAAGTCCCCCAATACTGCCAAATGGTAAAGAAAAAGTATGCACCTCTTAGATATGCATAAATCCATATTCATTGTTAAAAAAAACGAACCGCCCAGCACCTAGGCGGCCGCCTAAGCGGTCCAGATGGCCTGGGCGCATCTCCCAGGCCTAGGCGGCTAAACTTGGCGGTGGTCCCTGGGCGGCCGCCTAGGGCCTGCACCCAGCCCAAAGGTGGAAAAGTAAATTTTTTTTTTTTTCGTTTTTCCAAGATATAAAAGTTTAGAACGATGGGTTTTAGGTTCATTTGAAACCTAAACCCACAAGAACCCCTTTTAGAGAGAAAGAAACCTCAAAAAAACTACATTTGATTGGATCAAAGTGTTTCTCAAAGTTTGGAGTTCGAGTAACCAAAGTAAATGTAAAGCTTTATTTTTTAGATTGCTTGTTTTATTTTGAGATGTCTTCTTCAGGAGTTAGTCGGAGTGGAGATCCGGGTTGGAAATATGGATACAATTCGAATCCAAATGACAAAAATTGCGTTAGATGCAATTTTTGTAAAAAATATACAAAAAGAGGCATAAACCGGTTTAAGAAACATCTTGCCGGTATTAAGGGGGATGTTGCCCCTTGTAAAAATGTTTTTGAAGCTATCAGAGAGGAGATTAAGCAATATATAGGTTTTGGTAAACAAAAACAAGAACAAGAACAAAATCCTTGTCATAGATCTATTTCTACTACTTCGAGAAGAAGTGATCCAGGTTGGAAGTATGGGTACAACCCAAAACCAAGTGATAAAAATTGTATAAGGTGTAATTTTTGTGAAAAAGATACCAATGGGGGTATTAGCCGATTCAAAAAACACCTTGCTGGTGTTAGAGGTAATGTTGCTTCTAGTATTTTAAAATGCGGCCGGATCGCCGCATATGCGGCCGCATCATGCGGGATGTGCTCGCATCCGCATCAGAAATAGGCGCATATGCGCTTTTGACAGATGCGGCTGCATATGCCCCGCATCGTAGCCGTATACGCATTGCACAACATCCCACTACTACAGTGTCCACCGAAATTTTTTTGTTTTGCCCCTCGGGGAGGGGCAAAATGGTCTTTTTGACCATCCAAATGTTAGGGAAACTGTTTGGTGGTTGCTTGATACTTGGATGTTCATTGGATGCCTTTGATTGTTGATTTGGAGATGTTAGGGTGAATTTGTGAGAAAAAATTGGGGGTTTCAGAGATCGTAAAGAAATCGAGCAGTACTTCATAGAGTCGGTAAATTTCTTTTTCTTCTTGTACAATATTACTATTATACATATTTTTGGGGCAATGTCTTCTTCCCAATCTTCTAGTAATAAGGACCCGGCTTGAAAATATGTTAAACTAAAAAATCCCAAAGATAGAAATTGTGTGATATGCTTGCTCTGAGGAAATACTTATATGGGTGGATAACTGGATATAGAATCTCCGACAGCTAATAGTTTTGAAGTTAATCATTAAACTAAAATGCCTACTATCACATATATCACCTTCATATTTTTTTTCTATGCATTAACTTAGTTTTTAAAATTTTTTAGAATTTTTTTACATTTATTAACCGCATAATCGTAAATGCACCTGCATCCGAGCCACATCGAGCTGCATCGGCGCCCCACGGCATCAAGGCCGCTTCCCGCATTTTAAAACACTGGTTGCTTCTTGTACAAAGGTTCTTGACACAGTTCGGGATGAGAGTAGACATCTTTTGAATTTAGAAGAACCAGAAGAGGATGAAAATAAGCCTTGTTCTATTGAAGTATCTTCTCTAGGTTCTAGCTGGAGTGGTGATCCGGGTTGGAAGTATGGTTATAACCCGAATCCAAGTGATAAAAATTGTATTAAATGTAATTATTGTGGAAATGATACTAATGGGGGCATTTATCGATTTAAAAAATACCTTACCGGTATTAAGGGGGATGTTGCCCCGTGTAAAAATGTTCTTGAGGCTACCGTGGAAAAAATTATACAATATTTGAGTTTAGAGAAGCACAAAGAAAAGGGTAGAGCAGCCAAGACTCCTAGGGCCTCATCTGCACAGACTGCACATACTAGTAAGAGGAAGGTAGAAGAAGAGGAGGAGGAAGAGGCAGATTCAGAAGAAACAGAGGAGGACGAGCCTTGTATTAAAGAGGAAGATGACTCTGATGATGATGGCCTCGACTCTGATGCATATGATGAGGCTTGCCCTATTGATATTCCTTCTGATGATGATGATGATGATGATAATGATGATGATGAATGATGACGACTGAAGACTCTTGCCTCTTGGTACTCAGTGTTAAGTGTTGATTGTTGTGTTGAGTCATGAGTATTGACTTTTGTTAGACTGTATATTTTCTAAATTTTTGTATATTTTTGTTGTGTTGAATGTTGACTTTTATATCCTACACACTTGTATAGTTTTATAGTTTACTGTTTTAACAATATGGACTATCAAAATTCTCTTCTCGACGTCTATCTTTTTTTCTTTTTCAACTTGGATTTGGAATATTGTATATTGGTAATTTGGTATATTTTTTCAGCTGGGCAGCCGCTTAGGTTTTGGGTGCCCGCTAGGCGGCCTAGGACCCGCCTACCGCTTTTTGATATACTGTCCGTATTATTAAAAAAACAAGCTTTTTATGCATGTCTACCATTGAATGACATAATTAGTTTTCACTAAGATTCTGCTTTTTGTTCATTGTAAGTTCTAAGAAGGTAATCTCTCACATACCAAGAACATTACATTCAATCCTCTCTGTATGTTCGCATGTGCTCGTGTGTGTGTTTGTGTGTGATATTCTAGAATACACCATACTAATGGTGAACTTATAATTTCTAGAATACATCATACTAAATTTTTGGCAACAAAAGGTCCTTATAAATATACAAATTACATTAACAATGGCTTATTTGAAAATTTTGAGAAGGGCATATTTGTAATTTTAAATTGCTTTAGAGATCCACTTATCATTCAAGAAGTCAAAGGAATCTTTTTAAATTTGAAATTAAATTTTGCAGGGATTGTAAAAAGAGAAAAACACCCTTCCTAAAAGACATGAACTATTCATAGTCAAAAGTCATTTTTGAACAAATAAGAGCATGTTATAGTGAAAAGTTCACCATTGGTGTTGGCTATTCTAGAAGTATAACTATATATATATATATATATATATGTGTGTGTGTGTGTGTGTGTGTGTGTGTGTGTGTGTGTGTGTCATACATTCATAGATGTATATCTATGATATGGGAAAGTGTCCTCCAACATGAGATATTGCTAAATTGATTGCTAGTTATGTTCACTAAATGTCAACATAGTACATTCCAAATTTAGATATTTTCCTTGGATGATCCTTGACATCCTTGACAAAGCGTAAGATATGTACAAAGGAGATATTGACATAGTGAGAGATATGTATGAGGGAACACTAACTAGTGTGTGAACAAGTAGTGGAGTGACGAGTGAGTTCTCAGCGACAATAGGCCTACATCAAGGGTCAGCGTTGAGCTCATATCTCTTTGTTTTAGTTTTGGACGAGTTAACTAGGATCCTACAAGATGAGAGACCATGGTGTATGTTGTTTTGTAGATGACATGGTTTTGATTGATGAGACTAGAGGTGGTGTCAATGCAAAGTCAGAACGTTGGAGGGATGCTCTATAATCTAAGACAAAATATATAGAATGCAAATTTGGTAATATTAGGAGTAGACACAAGAAAATAGTTAAGATCCAAAGTCAAGAAATACCTAAAAGAGAGTTTTTGATATCTAGGGTCGATAATCCAGGAGAATAGAGAAATTAAGGAAGATGTCGCGCATAGAATTAGAGCTGGATGGATGAAGTGGAGATGTGCATCTGGAGTTTTATGTGATTCACCGCATTCCATTGATACTGAAGGGGATGTTCTAAAGGACGGTTGTAAGATCAGCCTTGCTTTATGGGATGGAATGTTGGGTGGTCAGAAAATAACAATATCCATAAGATGAGCGTAGCTGAGATGAGGATGTTGAGCTGGACGAGCAGAAAGATAAGAAAGGATAGAATTCAGAATGAATATATACGAGGGAACTTGGGTGTGGATAAGATAAGGTAAAGTAGACTTAGGTGGGATGACCATGTACAATGTAGACCTAATACAACACTCATTAGGAGTTGTGATTTGGTTTATGTAGAAGGATCTAAAAGGGCAAGGTAAAAAGCTCAAAAGGACATGGATATAAGTAGTGAGAAAAGATATGATGATTTTTGGTCTTATTGAGGATATGGCCTTTGATAGAAAAAAATAGAGGAATAAAATGCATATAGCCGACCCCAAATAATTGGAATAAGACTTGGATGATGATGATGATTATGATCCTCGACATCCTTGTGTCCCAAATTGTTGTGTTGTAGAATTCTCTAAATTTGGTTATGTATATTTTTTTGGAATGCCAAAAAGAGTGCACTTTTGATATCTTGGGTCGATATTCCAGGAAAATAGAAAGATTGAGAAAAATGTTGCACATAGAATTAGAGCTGGGTGGGCAAAGTGGGGATGTGCGACTGGAGTTTTATGTGATTGCCGCATACCAATGAAGCTGAAGGGGAAGTTCTATAGGACAGCTGTGAGATCAGCTTTGCTTTATGATGCGATATGTTGAGCGCTCAATAAACAATATACCCATAGAATGAGTGTAGCTGAGATGAGGATATTGAGATGGATGAGTGGCAAAAAGGGATAGAATATATTCGAGAGAGCTTAGGTGTGGCTCCAATGGGCGATAAATGATAGAAAGTAGACTTAGGTGGGTTGGCCATGTATAGTGCACACCCAGTAAAGAACTTGTTAGGAGGTGTGAGTTGGTTCAAGTGGAAGGCTCAGAAAGGGCAAGAGGTAGGCTCAAAAGGACATGGTTGGAAGTAGTGAGAAAAAATATGGGGACTTATGGCTTCATTGAAGGTATGACCCTTGATAGAGCAGAATAGCAGTCTAGGATCCGTCTAGTTGACCCTAAATAATTGGGAAAAGGCTCTAATGATGATGACGTCATGATGGTATTTTCTGGAATACTGTATTATTTTATGTTGAATTTAATCTGTCACCACTCTTAAACAACTAATGAAACATACATATGTGCATGCATGTTAGTGTTTGTTTGTGTGGAATAATTCAAACAAATACATAAATCAATGGGCTTGGGGCCTGTTTGGATGACATTTAGTGTCATCATGAGTATATTTCTTTGTCTAATATTATTATATCTTTTGTAATATTACTTGTGTAGTTGTTTGGCAGAGGTTAAGTGAGAAAAAATAGCTTCGGGAATAGTGTTTTTTGGAAATGGTAAGGATGAAACTGTCTATGTTATGTGGTGAAATAGATAAGGCCGAGAGAGAGAGAGAGAGAGAGAGAGAGCATGGATCAATCGATGCCGAGTTAATGGCCCCAATCAGAAAACCCTG
>NW_006500104.1:2255367-2271025 GCF_000471905.2 Amborella trichopoda
AGACGACGAGAGAGAGAGAGAGAGAGAGAGAGCATGGATCAATCGATGCCGAGTTAATGGCCCCAATCAGAAAACCCTGCATGGAATGGCAAATGGATATCAGTAAATTTCACCCCAAATCTCTTCCTACAAAGAGGAATGGCAAACCTAGCCTAGAAACCTATTACTACACATCGTCAAGGAACTCAAAGAGGGCCACAATTGATATGAAAACCATTGATTCGGCTTTCATATGTACTTGAACTAAAAAAAAATGGCAGCACAAACAAATGCCTATGCATGGCTTTTTAGTGTCTCCATTCTCCTAAGGAATGATTCTTTAATGGACATAGCAGAAATGTCAAAGACCCAATTTCCTTGGATGATGAAAGAGCTCAAAAGGTGGAGGATTGGGGGTTTTTCTTGACCAAGATAGACTTGAAAGTTAATAAAAAATCCTGGATATAATAAGGGCCAGTGGTGTCGATATGATGATCCTATAGGTAGAGAAAAGCAACATTGATGTGATAGAATTGAATTCATTTGAAAAATGTCTTAAGACCTGATTTATTTGAAAAATGTCTTAAGACCTGATTTATTTGAACGAGGAAAGAGGCCAAAAAAAATAGAGGAATGTACTTTCTTGAATCTTGACTACGAAATGACTGGAACGTCCTCCTAATTCAAAGGTTATAGAGAAAAAGCCGATGGTGCCGATAAAATCGAAGCCTTTGAAAAATCAGTAGTTGGTTCATTGATAAAAGAAAAACTTAGAGAAAGAGCTGTTTACTTGGTGCAAGACATCGATTAGAGTTAGGGCAAAACGTAGAGAAAGAGCGACACAAGGGATAGCTCTGTCCTAGGTCCATAAATGGTAGCTGGGTGGGCAACTGGTCCACTACTAATGATGCATAATTTGGTTTCTTGTGGAATCAGCACCACAAGATGGGGTTGAGGAATCAGGTCCTCACTGATTGAGTCAATTGGCAAAGCTAAAAGAAGTTAGTCTTTATTAAATTTTCAAAATTCATTGCATGGCCTTTGGCCCAATATGTGAATTATTGTGCATCTCTAATTCTAGCTTGGCTTGGACTCCAAGCAAACCTAGACTGGCCACAGATATTTTACCAGTCTACTTTCAAAATTAGGGAACCTTTATATTTAGGATACCTAAGCCTCTACTATATAAAAGGAAACTCTCATAAAAAGGAAACTAAACGCTAATGATCAAATAGGAAACTAAACCTTAATTTTTCATGAAACTGAAAAAAAAAAAAAAAAAAATTGAAAAACCTCATCCTATTTGGAAATTTGAAAACAAAGATATTAAACTTGAACTTTGTCAGTAAATTTGTCACTAGATCTCCTTATTCGTTATATGAGTCAACAAACAACACCAAGCAAAAAGCCGGGTTCTACAGGAGCACTGGTCCCAATTTCTTGGGTTACGCAACTTACTTAGTAGTAAGTATTGTTAACAATATATTAATGATCTTGAATTTTGTCAAAAGATTATTAGGCTATTTTTTTTTTTTTTTTGAGGGAAAATCGGCTCTTTTCTATTAGGACCTTATGCAAAATTTATCGGGTGTTCAATATATTAAGTATAAATTCTATTATTCTGAAACAAGTTATTTTTTTGAGCATAATAAGACATGTTTCAACTATAAAAAAAATTAACATGCAATACTAAGTTTGCTACATGCATTAATGAGTCCAAAGTAAGCAAATACATGCAGATCTTAGTATTAAATTTGAATATCAAAAGTAAGCAAATCTTACATTTCCTCTGCCTATTCAGGACATTGATATATTTCCTTGTAATGTATTTATCTTTTGTACTCAAAATATATTTATCTATTTTTTATGTAAGTTATAAAAAATCAATGGAAATCTCTGTATTTCCACTGCCTACTCATGACATTGATATATTTCCTTGTAATGTATTTATCTTTTGTTGATAACTTATATATGCAATAAAACTCCTTTTATTTAGTTAGTACCGAACTGCGATAACTTGCCTTTAATCTACAAAACATTTTTTGCTCTCATTGATATCAATTTAAATCTCCTTCTATTTTGGAAACTAGATACTCTTCAAGCAAGTATATGTATGTGATTTCATTGTGTAACAATTCAAATAACTAATAATTATGCCCTATTCTCCCTAGTAAATGTAGTTCCCAATGCATTCACCATGTTATTGACAAGAGTTTCTCATGGGCTATGGAACCGTGATCCCATGAATTGTGAGGTGGTGATACTACATGGTTCCCACTATAGATTCATGTGAGCAGACCCACCAACCACAAGCAGCTATCATAGTATCTATGTTCAAGAGCAAGTAGGACTCATGCTTGGGCTTGATTGATTAAGGTGTTGAGGATTGCAACATTCCTTCCCAAGTACCCTACCGTTAACCTTCCCACACCATCCCCCACAAAAAAAAACGGAAAAAAAGAAAAAGAAAAAAAAGAATACATGATTAAGAGTAAATACCTCTTTTCCATCTTGTTCATTGAAAATGATACGCTTGATTAAATATCTATGTAAAAGACCTCACCATCAAACTATTTTTCTCGTTCTATAGGAAAAATTGTACGATCTCCTTATGGTGTCATGCATGGAAAGGGTTCTCTTGTTTATTATGATGAAAAAGGAGAAGCTGGTTTGCTTGCAGGTTTGCCGAAGTAAGTTTGTCCATTGCCACTATTGTTACAACATGTGCCATTGTTTTGTGCCAACTATATGTGTCATGTTTCATACAAACTGCATGTGTCATTCTTTTTATGGCATTACTCTTTAATGCAAACTACACGTGTCGTTCTTTTTTTAACATCTGTCGTTCATGCAACATACATGTGCTGTTCTTTTTATGACATTGCTCTTTAATAGCTTTATTCAACCAAATCAAAACTTGTTTCATACGCACACTCATTATGAAATTGCAGTTCTTTTGGCCAACTTTGCTTAGGTTTCATCCAGTTTTTGTTTAAATGATGCATCACCTTTAGAACTACTAGTAAAAGTGAAGATTTTTTTATATTGGCACATAGTTGGGGCTTCTAGCCAAAAGCACTTCACTTTGAAGTATGGCTTAGTTAACAGTCTCACATTAGGGTAATGTCTAGCATTTCTAGAAAGAAAGCTACATGTCAATTTCTATTTATTTTTCTAAAGCCTTCTTTAAATGTGTCTCTACCTTGTTTGAGCTAGGGCAAACAATTTAGAAAAAATAAGATAAGGAGCAAGTTTAATAGTGAAAACTACCCATTCAGCTTATCCAAAAATATTGGGTAAAGAAACAAAATAGAAAGTGTTGTGTGTGAAAGATAAGAAACACAATTTGGCCATGTATCTTATCAGGATATCCATTGATACTTCATTTATCCCTATTTCCTTTATCTCTTTATCATTCTATATAAGTATAGTATATTTCCTTGAAGGTCCCCATTTTTCTTTATCTATTTGTCTATATTATAAAGAATAGAAATTTCCTTCTTCAGTAATGTAGCTATTAAGATAATTACTATATAATTTTTTTCATATATCATAAATAAATTTCCTTCTTCATTAATGTATCTATTAAGATAATTAATATATAATGTTTTTCATATATCAGAGATTTATTTACTATCATTCTGGGTTAGATTCCCATCGCTGACTTACCCCCATAAAAAATGTATTTACTATCATAGTTGCACTTCAGTGATGTACTGGGCATAGCAATTCTCGCCTACTTGTGTACGTGTGTGTGGAGGGAGAGGGAGATGTTCTCCAGTGTAAGAATGAGAAGAAGCATTAACAACCTACCAAGAAAGTAATCATGATATAATAAGTTATCAAGAGAAGAGGTGAGAATATAATTTGACTGTAATTTTTGGTCCTACTGAAGTTTTGAAGTTCAAGTTTCAAAAGCAAATATGAATTACTACTGGTATAGCTTAAGTACATGGCATATAGTTTCCCATTCATCAAAGGCACGCTGACATGCGTATGAACCTATCCTTATTGTGTACTTTTTTGCACAGTCCCTTCACTGCTGCCAGATACCACAGCCTTGTTGTAGAACATGACAGCTTTCCGTGTGACAAACTTGAGATTACAGCTTGGACTGAAGATGGGTTGATTATGGCTTTGCGCCACAAAGAATACAAAAATATGCAGGTAGTTATTCTTGTTATTGTTAGTGTTATTTGTCTTCGTTGTCATATGTGTTTGTACAAGAAATGTATATGAAAGTTTACCATAATCAAGTGGACTCTGGAAGAACATGGTCAATTTGATTCATCGCCGTTCATTGAAATGGTTGACAATTATGGGAAGTCAATGGGGCCACCAAAACATGAAATGATCCCAACATTGGGGCCAATTGTCCTTCTATCAATGGCCATATCATTGTATGGTGATGACTTCATTGGGTTATGGTTTTCGCCAGTCCATTGGATTTTAGTGTGCCTTCTCTTTTCTTTACGCCTGTTCCTAATTTTTTTTCTTTCTCTGTTGTTGTATTTTCATTTTGATCTGCGTAACATGTAATTTGGTCTACGTGATGCAATATTTCTGTGTTGATGCTTGGAATTACTGCTTATACATGGTGATATGTGTAAGCATGTCATATTGGGATCTCTAGTTGGTAATTGGAAATTAAGTGTATTCTATTTTTACATGTGAAATTTGATAAGCTCTTTGTTCTTTATTGGACTTGAGGTAAAAAGTTTTAGTGAAGTGCTGAATTATTAGAACTGTGGGATGCATGGGCATGAGAGAGAGAGAGAGAGAGAGAGAGAGAGAGAGAGATGAATAATCATTTGGAACCTACCCAAAAAGAGAGTTATTTGGCAACCAACAAAGTTTTAATGTCCATATATTCTTAGTTTTATCTTGTTTCAAAGTCTAATGAATGTAATTCCAAGTACTGGAAAACAGCTAGGACAATATTATATTGCAAAGTGACGTAACTAATTAGTGCTTGTACATTTGTTCATACCATGTACGGATCTACCTTGTAGGTTTCACAAGGTGGTCCTATGCTTTGGTTTCTCTAGTATTCAACTGTTACTATTACAGATTGCATTTTCATGTTCCAAACTTTAATTCAAGAATCTTATTTCATTTGGTCAAATTATTGAGCGCAGGTTCGTTACTTTTTGCCTTGCAATTGTTTTGTGCCAGATTTTATGTCTTGGTAATCAATGAGAAAAGGGCTTCCATGTTTATATATTTTATTTGGTAAATTTTCCATGCAGCAAATGTCTCTCTTTGATAGTTGTACCCATGTTGCATAAGATACTTGGGGCATCCAGGCTTTGTACTAATGCACAAATTTTGAAGTTAAAAGTGTAATTTCTCTCCTTTTAATGAAGGGAAACAGTACCGGACTTTGCTGGCTAAGAACTCACACTTCCTTTTTAGACTATCATTACTGAATTTGAATTATGCTTTTCGTACTATTGCTTTTGGCTAAACATCTACTTCCCTTTACAAGTATGAATTTAACCTATGGGATTGGATTACAGTTGATGCATTAAGTAATGTTGAAGTTTTGCTGTCTTTGTGTTCCATCCAGAGAGCATTATAACCGTCGAAGGTAAAAGGATCGTCCGCAATTTCATCAGCCTTATTGAACAGGCGGAGGCTCGATCACAAAGTGGGATTATGGGAGCTTAGAGTGCTCCAAGAAAACCTTGAGTGGAATAAAGCTTAGGAAAAATTATATCCAGATACAAAAACTAATGAAAAAATATAGAAAGATCCATATGTTTTACCAAATATTATGCATAAGTTCGGTCCTCTTGTGCTCTTTTTTTTTTTTCTTCGATCCAATGTTATCAGCATCAAACCGGTTTTAACTTTTTCTTTTTTTCTGATTTTCTTTGAGTTGTAGGGTCATGAAACAATTTAGGGTCAATACCCAAAAGTTTTGGGGCTCCAAGCAGTTGTACCGGTGTTCATATCATCAAAAACAATCTGTGTTCCCAGAACTTAAGGAAAAAAAAAAGAAAAACATTTGGCCAGTCCAATGTCGAAAATATCGTATTGGCAAATTTAAATTTTTCCAGACTTGTCCCATGTCACAAGCATCCGACTTGGCGATCAATGAAGCTCTAAACCGGTTTGATATCAACATTAGATGCCCCAGTTTTGAGTGTTTGATATTTCAAACTTTGGAGCAGTCCAAAAGTGTCTTAAGTCTTAGGTCACAACTCTACATTCAAGAAAACCAAAATAAAAAATGAAAAACCTACTGAAGGAGTCTTGGAAAAGGATGTAAAAAACCTTTTTGCTAGATGGAAAGCAGTTTTATCAATTTTTGAATTTGATATAGAATTTATTAAGGAGAATCTAATTTTCTACTTGATTTCTTGACTCGAGAATATTTAAATGGCCTTATGGAGATGAAGTCACTCCTTAAGCTTTGCAGGAAGAAGTCATGCAAATTCAAGCGAATCCAATAGGGTTCGCTATCCTTATGAAAAAGGTTATACCCTTACAATTATGCCTCTCGAAGAGTCATATAAATTTTAATTTAAAGGCTCACCAAATTGCAATTAAATACTTTGACACTACCTTTAAATTACCTATAAAAACAATTGGACAAGATTGAAATTTTTATAGAAGAATCTTAATTGATTTTAAAAGCTGTTTCATAAAAAATAATTATGGTGCCAATAGGGAATATGCATACTGCCAATTGGTTATATATAAAATTATCCCTTTTGAAGAATTTGGTTTGAGCTTTTTTTATAATAAAAAAATTCTCCGGGCAAATTATAAAAGGTGCAATAATTATTCTTACTATGATTATTTAGATGCATGTGAAAATATCTTTTATATCCAAAATAAAAAAGTCCAGCTATAGATTATCTTTTTAGATAATTTTAATCAATTTGTCCCAAATTGGTTTATTGAATGGTGGGAAAATTCAGAATGAGTCTATGCCTCCTTAGCTCAATGAACATATCTCCTCAAACAGCTACACAACCACTCTAGACATTATATTATGTGATCCAAAAAAGAATTCCCTAGAACCTCATATGGAGGCAATGGTGGAATTCCAGGAATCAGCGGAAAAGAGAATAGTGGAGGAGGTGGTAGTATAAAGAAGGGAATTGGTGGGAAAGTGAAAGCATGTTGAGATGGTAAGTGTGGAAATGATGGTGGAGATGGTAAAAATGGAATTGATGGTGGTGATGACAATAGTGATATTGAAGGTGGAGATGGCAATAGTGGTAATGAAAGTGGGGATGGAATAATGTATTAACCCGAAATATAATAACCAATCAAGAACAACTCACTCCATACCTAGTTGTAGACACCTCGATCCCAATCGAAGAAACTGCAGGTGATCTAAATTCCCTTACCAGGCCAACTTGAAACCTGGACCATTCACACCCAACCACAATCGACCTTGAACCATACCCGGTGCACCTAGACCAACTTGGGAGAGCATTAAGCATCAAAGAATGCCCCTTAAGACTGAACAAGGCAGATCGGGACCAAGAACTACCAATTTGGAGGAAATTAGGAAGCAAAAAGTCCCAGCACCATTGGTAAAGGTGCCGGTGCCACAAATTCCGATGGGTCAGATGTCCAAAAATTGATTAAGACAACTCATGCCTCGAGATAAGGGCCAAACAAAAGAAAATAGCATGATGAAATTTCCATTGGTGTGTCCCAGACCAATTTTATCAGAACTGATATCTTTTTTTAATTAACATAAAAATCAATCTTCTATTTATTCATATTTAAGAGTTTCATATTTCATATTGGATACAATGTGATCTAATATGAATTTTTGATTTTTTTTCTAATTTCTGGTAATTCTTCTTTGAGTCATATCTTCCATTCTATTTATTATCGTAGTAGGGTTTTCTTCCTGAAAAGGCTTTTTTTTCTTTTTTCAAGAAACATGAGTTTTGATTCACCCCCTTAAACGAAAAAAAGAAAGAAAAGAAGAACTACACCATGACATGTCAAACGGCAAGACAAGTTGGATGTACGTACCAACGTCATGTGTTAGTAAGGCATCGATAGCCTCGTCAGCTGCACCGTCTGCAAATTCATCGAATGAAATGTCACATCACTTGAAACTGTACACACGTGCTGAAACGGTTGACTGACAATGGAGAAATTGTCAGTGGTTCCAGCGACGTTGCAAATGTTGATGAAACCTGATTGGCCGATCGAATGTATATATGATTACTTAGAGACCGACACATGGCACCTTATGTCAAAACAAAACTCCAAATATTGCGAACAACATTGCCAATGAGGTCAGGCCTTGGACACTCTGCCCACAAAAGTGTACCTGATCCAAGATCACACGAATCCGAGCATTAAATGACGCTGACCGTAATTAATGCTAAATCGACACCATTAATGCTGTCGGATATTTGCCAGTTGCACCAATATTTGGACGGCCCATATTTCATCTTAAGAGCCCAACAATGATTCTGGAATTCGTTTGCCTATAAAACAAAAGCTCTTCTCTTAGTTAAAAGGCCGAATTTTCGAGTAATTATGCAGAAGCTCTGCCGATCCAATCATGGACCCTATCAGACCCAAAACCGAACTTTAAACACAAATTCTAAACCCTAGAAACCCTATTCAACACAATCAAAACTGAAGACGGTCTGGATAACCGACTTTATTGGACCTCTTCTAACCATAATTATTTGTTTGGTAGAAACCCAAAGGAACGAGAATAGTTGTGCGATTACTAACTCTGAATCGGCACCAACTCCAGGCATAGGGCCTAGAGGGCCTTTCTAAGGTATCATTTTTCTTCCTTTTCCTTAATTTAATTGTTTCATTTATTTGTTTTATTCTATTTCTAAACTCTTTATAATTCCCCATTTCTAGTTCAATACTCGAAATTTCTTTTGAACTCCTAGATTAAGGCGTGTTGGAAGCTGGCTTTGCTGGCAGTCCGAGTGCTAGAAGGTCTTGTGGCCCGACTCTTGTCCGGATTGTAATTTGGTGGGACCCTTTTCTCTATCAACTCCTTTGATGAGTTTTATTGCCCAACCACGGTTGGGACCACATTCCTTATTGATATTTTGAAGTATAAACACTAGTGCGGTGGAAAGACAATATAAAGACACTTGGCTAACATAGTAGTAATCGATTCCGAAATACGTAGGTCTGTGTCCAATACCTCGAGGACGAATTCTTTTGAAGGGGAGATGATTAATGCATCCCTAAATCTAGAAGAAGGATTATTGAAAGTTCCAAAGAAACATAGAACAAAGTTAAATTATTATCCTAAGAAATTTTTAGAAAATATTTTTAGAAATATACAAGAATAAATTATTATTTAAGGAAGTATTTAGGAATAATCTCTATAAATTTTTTGATAACTTCTCTCTAGAAATATCTTCTAAATCAATGGATACGACTTGCCCCAGGGAATCAATAGCCAAGATTTGGAAACATTTGGGCTACCAAAATTAGCCTACAAATTTCTTCAAAAGAGGTATATTCCCGCAACTAAGAATTAACAGTTGTCTTGAGCTTTCTTTGAGAGTGTGTGATACCTCTCCAAGTGGTAGTTGATCCTCACGTGAGGTTTAATGATTCTCTTTTTGTTTCTACCCTTGTTATAAAACACAATTGTATTCTGCTTTATATTGAAATAAGTGTGCCCTATTTCTTGATCACCTTACCTTCGGAATACATCATGCATCAATCATCTTCGAGAGCCGGTGCATCTACTTGTCCTCTTTGTATCATCTGAAGACAGCCATTTCAAATGTGTTTAGATTTTTATTATGATCTAAAACACATCCAAACAACCCTGTAGCACATTTACTTCTGCTCCATTAAGGGCTATTTTTTTCCCCCTTGTTCTCTGTGCCAGATGATCAACAATGGTAGGCACGAATATCTAGTGATGTACAAGATCGGTCTCATCATACTGGTCAATAAAATTTGAAGATCTGTACACCAAGTTAGAAGTTATTGGATTTTTGAGCTTCCCCTATTCTCTGTCCTAAATTTGTTCAAATTGAGTCCTTGAGTTTAGACCCACATCGCCAAAGAAGAGAGAGGACACCCCCCGGCCCTCAACCAATACTTAATTTTCAAATTTTTAAGTCCGAAATTTCAAGAAAATTAAGTTCTTTGAAATTTTGGATGCGTTCTTGCTTCATTTATATTGTAGGTGCAGGAACTTGATTTGAATAGTATCACTACTTGTTACTATTTCAGGTACACGTGATTGAAGCTTTGATGGTTTACCTAGATTGAGACTGTTTATGGTATCCCAACATGAGATTTTTTTTACGGCTTATCTGTGACTGAAATTTTGAGGTTTTTATGTAAGATTGGAAATTTGATGAATTGATGGTTTTATGATTCATTTGCTTCGACGATAGTTTTACGAATCAATTGCTTTAATGATTTTAGCCGTGATTGAATTTTTGTTGTTTTTATTCACGGTCATCAAGACCACCGGCGGTCCACCCAATGCCTCGGCGAGCTTGTCCAACATAAAAACTGGTTTTAGTTGAAATTTGATCAAAATCAATGTTTAATTGGTTTGGGCCAGTCGGACCGACCAATTTTTACTGGTTTGACTAGTTAAATGAAGTTTGGCGATCTTTTAATACATTTTATATTTTAAATTATTAGGCATCATGTTTTCTTTCACTTTTCTAAGATCTGATCTCACTAATTCGATGAGTGGTTGGACCGGTTTTCACTAAGACCAAACCTCTCATCAGTTCAGTGGTTGGTCCGATCCTAATAATATTTGGGCTTATCGAGTTTTTGATATCAAATCTATATAAAATAGATCCTAAATATTTTTCTACATAATCCTCTCGATCTCAGATGAGTTTTGATTTGTGAACTTTTGAGATATATATATTGGAAATGATTTTATGCAATGGTTATATAGTAATATAAGGAAACATTCTTCAAAAACCATGATGGGGCCTTTTGTTTGATCCAAATTTTTAAATATGCACTCTTTTCATTCTAATGAATAATAATAAGGGTGTGATTTCTATAAGGTTCCAACCTTAAACAATCCAATCAAGGCTCACCTTCAAATTTTATCATAATATGTAATGTTGGTGTAAAAAAGCATTAGATTATCTTAACATCTATTTTCATATTTAATTATCAAATTTTAAACTCCAAAAATAGTTAAAATCAAGTAGATATATAAATATATGAAAATATTAAAAATAGACGATCTAGATAATGTGTTGCAAGATGCACTATTTTTTGTACTCAAAATCTTGTTTTTTTTCTTCTTCATAGTCATACATCTCGATGTCGAGATGATCAATTAGAGGGTTTTTCAATATTTAAACAACATTTTCTGATGGAGTTTTTAGGTGCATATGTAATTCTACATTTTAAGATTGCAACCTTATATAAATTTTTTCCTAATAATTATAAACAAAAAGTAAAATTTTAAAACAGCGTAGAAAGTGTTTTTTTTAATCCAACTAATATTGACCATCTATTTTAGTGAGATGCTTAAATATTTAGATTGATATTTCCTTCCCAAATTTTTAAAGAGCTTTATTAACATTAGATTAATAATATTAAAAAAAAAAATAATAAATTTTGAATTCATAAAAGCCTAGATCTTAAAAATTCACTAAATGGATGGTCCAGAATTATTGTTGAAGGTGACTCATTTTAATCATATCTAGGGTATAAAATGAATTTTATTTTTTTGGAGATTAATTATTGGGATGAAGAGAATGTGTATACAAAATTTGATGTCATATAAATGCCACTGACATGGTTTTCTAGAATGTTTGGTTTCAATATATATTATACTGACATGGTGACATAAGATCATTCCCCTAAATATATATGAAAAAGAAAAGTTATATAAGTATCCCTTACTTTTTTGAAATTTTAAAAAACGCTCCCCACCATTTTATATTTTAGGTTCATATCCATTTTTTTAAAATACAAATTATATACAATTTTATCTTTTTTCCATAGTTTATTTATGCCAAAAGATTTTCTACTATGTCTATTTACTCCCTCAGGTATAATACATACAACGAATACCTTTTACATTTCAAATTTTTAGGATGTAATATCTAAAACCTATATATAATCTCAATAAAAAAATTTCAAAATAAACTCTCTACGTGTTTCAAGATTGAATAGAGACCGTCCAATTTTTAAAAAACTAGACCTGCTGTCGCATCACTCAAAATTCAATTTTTTTTTTATTTTGAAAATAATCATCTAGCAGTTCTTATGTGGTTGACAAAATTTTACACTAAAATAATGTGTTTTGTGAAAGGGCGTAGCACATGGAATATTCCCATTGGAGCAAATCATATGTGCATAAATAAAAGTTAGAATACTATGCTCCCATAGGAGCATTGTACTGTGCACCTATTCCTTGGAGTAGATAACCATCTTGGAAGGATTTTTTTGATCTTAAATTTTTGGAACTGCCTAAAAATTATTAAATAATTATTTTCAAAAGAGAATTTGAATTTTAAGTTTTGTGACACTAAGATCTCATCACGATCTCGGGTCTCCACACATCAATTTTTTAGTTCATAGAGAGTGTGATTTGGACTTCTTTTAGTTGAGGTTAGTATAAGGATTGGTGAGGTTATAATTTAGGGTCTCACAATTCCTCCCAGGTCAGTTTTTACCCAATAGAGTAAATGAACAACACGCTTTTATGGTAGCATGAAATCTTTTGGCTTATTGGAAATGCATGGTTCTTTTAAGAGTTTGTTAGTTTTGAAGTTTGGCTTTGTACTTGGGTTTTGTCTTCTCGTTCCAGAAAATATTTAAATGAAAACAAGAAAATAGATGGTATACAAAGAGATTATTTACCTTTGTTATAACGAGGCAACAATTATTCTTATTTATTAAATGTCAAATTGGATGGTTTGGGATATGTCATGAAGTAGGAGAAATTTTTTTAGAACTATGAATCTATTCAATGACACTTTTACAACCACCCATTTTGAAATCTAAGAGAGAAGACTGATTGTAACTTTCTTGTACAAAAAGTAAATGATCTCTTTCTATACGGAAAATATGTATCTATAAACATAACAAAGCATATTTAAAACAAACTTAATTGTTCTCCTAGCAATATAACGGATATCGTACGGCATTAAAAATAAATAAAAAAAATATAATGAATGTCCTATGGAATTATCGACAAGAGGTATAATTGAAAGGAAAATAACCTTGTGAGACCCTCCCAAACCCATGTGTGTAGGATCCCATAAGATCATCATTAAATTTAGTATAGATCTTTAGAAAAGTCAAATCCCACACCCATGTGATAACCTTTTTAGAAATCTATGCCAAATTTAATGGTGATCATTTAGGGTCCTAAACACATGAGTGTGGGAGGGTCTCATAAGATCATTACTCTAACTGAAATGCCAAAATCTTGCAGATTGCTTCTTTTAGTTTTTTGTGTGATCCTTTCGAAATAGGGTGTGGTTTGTATAATGCCCAGGCTCTAAACAATCAAATTCGAGCCTAACTTCAGCTACTGTCAAGAAATGTGGTTTAAATATTGGAATTCTTTGTGATAGCCTTAAAAGATATTTTCATCTTTATTTTAAAAGTTTAAAGATTCAAAAATAGTGTAGATTGACAGATCTATGAAAACTTGAAAATTGAAAATTGATGGTAAAAAATGTGTTGCAAAATACATAACTTCCAAAACTTAAAATCCAGTTTTTTTCTCATGTCCATACATCTTGATGTTGAGATTATCAATTTGAAGATATTTGAGCATCGAAACAACCTCTTCTAATGAAAATTTTGAGGTAGGCTCTAATTTGATTGTTTCGAGCCTCGACTCTATATAAACTTTTCCCTTTGAAATAACCTCCATTAAATTTCTCCTTCCAATAATTTTTGCAAGTTATTGCACACAATCTGAATATTTGAAACATGGATTCACAAGCAAGGTTATTTCTGATAAATGTAAATCCAAACTCCAATTGAAATAACCAATAAATACTATTTTATAAAACAAACCAATCCACTGAATGCAACCTGTTATTGATTAAAAAAAGAAACAGTAAAACAACTACTGAACACATCCACCTACTTATTCCAAAAAGCAGAGAAAATAAAATAAAAGAAAAACAGAAAATAAAAGGGGAAGCACCCACTAATCACAGCCAGTCATACATAAAAGAAAGCAAGAAAAAAGATAAAAATACACAGAAATTACAGCCAGTTATACGTAAAAGAAAGCAAGAAAAAAGATAAAAATACACAGAAATTACAGCTAGTTATTCAAGAAAATCACACCCCATAAAGTGATTTTTAAAATCCACTCATACAAAACAACCAAGGATTAAGGAGCAGGTTTTTTAGCTGGAGGAGGACCAGGAATCCTAGGCAATGGAGGCAATGGTGGCAATGGTGGCAATGTAGGCAATGGTGGAATTCCAGGAATCAGAGGAGGAAAAGAAAATAGTGGAGGAGGAGGTGGTGGAGTAAAGAAGGGAATTGGTGGGAAACTGAAAGCAGGTGGAGATGGTAAAAATGGAATTGATGGTGGAGATGGTAAAAGTGGAATTGATGGTGGTGATGGCAATAGTGGTATTGAAGGTGGAGATGGCAATAGTGGTATTGAAGGTGGAGATGGCAATAGTGGTATTGAAGGTGGAGATGGCAATAGTGGTATTGATGGTGGAGATGGTAAAAATGGTGGATAAAGGAAGAAGAAACTTGGGTTTACTGGTTTCTCTGTCTTTTCAGTTGATTGTGGATCTGAATTTGGTGGTTTTGGAATTGGGGCTAAATTTGGCAGAGATTGATCCTTTGGGATTGGGGCTGATGGGTCAGGTAAAGTTGGGGTTTTTGTAATTGGGTCCAAATTTGGCAGAGGTGGAGCTAAATTTGGGAGAGGTGGAGTTAAATTTGGCAGAGATGGTTGCCTTGGAAGAGGGGGGCCTAAATTTGGCATTGGTGGGAGGCTTGGCAACGCAGGTAAAGGTGGAAGTTGGGGTAAAGCTGGCAGAGGTGGAAGGTTTATCCATGGAGAAATGTAAGTCTTTTTGGGGCCAAATTGAGGGTCAATTTTAGTGTTAGGATTTGGTTTTTGGTTACAAAGGTCTGGTTGTTTTAATGGTTTGAAAGTGAAGAAACCAGCTGAGTAAATGTGAAGCCCTGCTCTCTTAGACTTCAAGTGTAGAGAGGAGGATTCAGCCATGGAAGCCACACCACAGTAGGGTTCACTGCTTGAAACAAGTTTAACTGAGCATCTTTTGATTCTTTTGATATGATGGGAAACTGAAAATGGGAGCTTGACCTCGAATTGGCCATGTTGATTTGTTTTCACTTCTTTTGTGAAGGTCTTCTTCACTGTTCTGTCTCTGCATTCTACTGCAACAAGGGCTCCTGAAGAAATGGAGAGAGAAAGGGAAGGAAACAAGTGGTGAGAAAGAGAGCTAGTTTATCAGAGAAATTATGATTTTTCTTTCTTTTGTGAGAGAGAAAGAGAGAGTATGATGTTTAAGTGAGAAAGTAGGCTACGTGAATTATGTTGTTTTATTAATGAAGAGAAAAGTTAGTTGATTAGAGAACTAGATGTTTTAGTGTTTAAAGATTTTCTCATGTGTGTGTGTGTGTGTGTGTGTGTGAGAGAGAGAGAGAGAGAGAGAGAGAGAGAGAGAGAGAGAGAGAGAGAGAGACGTAGTAG